>CAKAKR010066799.1:2821-28796 GCA_916700685.1 Adelosebastes latens
TCTCTCTCTCTCTCTCTCTCTCTCTCTCTCTCTCATATAATGAAGTATTTGATTAGTGAAGACACTTGTTTCCAGTGTGAAATTAAAAGATAAGGTTTGTGGTAAGGAGGTAGAGGGCATAGGTAAGTTTGGGGTACCCTGTACATCTTTTGCATGTAGGTTTTTGTCATGTCTAGAAACACTAGGTTTATTGGTTGTTGCCAACCCCTGTATGTTTTGTAAACTGCTGTTTGTAGATAAGTTAGTCAGCCTTTTGTTTGTTGTGTTTAAAGAAGACAGAGATTTAGTTAGGCCTTGTTTTGATTTGTTGATTTTGATTATTTGGCACAACCATTTTGTCCCTACCTCCACCACATTTGTTAACCTTTCGTTTTCCTTTAATAAACCTTTAATTTTTGCACTTCACTTTGACTGTTTAATCTTTGGTTGTTAAGTTATTGTTCCACTTAGTGGACGTAACAAATGGGGGCTCGTCCTAACTTCTTTGACCCAGTTTAGATTGGTATTGTGCAGTTGGTTCTACTAGTTGTTAATGCTTGATTGGCAGAGACTGTGGTTTCATGAATGAGATCAGTTGTAGCCTAGTCCGCAGGTGCACCTCATTTTGTAAATTGAGTTGTGCATCTATTTTTTTGGGAGACATGGACGAGTGTGGTAAGTAGGCTGTTCTGCTGTTTTTTTTGGTGAATGTAAGCAGCTGAATTAGATAACAAGTTGCTGATTTGTTCTGGTGTGTTTGTATTGAGTTGTGCATGTTGGTGATTTTGTGGCACTGAGTTCTGTTGGTCCTGCAGCCAGTGTTAACACGGGTTGGCAGGTGTGAGCTATCAGCAGTGATTGCAGGGTCCTCTAGTGAGTAACTTTTAGCTTTTGTGGAGTTTCCCTGGGTAGGCATAGCAACGTGGTCCATTTGGGCTCGTTGGTTTGTTTTTTTAGTTTGTTATTTTTGTGTGGTGTGCGGTCAGAGCAGTTGTCTCGGGGACACATCCAGAGCTGTCAGGTGGGTAACCAGCTTGCTGGGGGCCTAACCGAGGCTACTGGTTTAAGTGTTTAAAGAGCCTCCCGCTAATCTGCATGAAGACTAGGGTTCAGTGAGGTAGATTAGTTTGAGATAGGTAGTTTAGGTAGGGGGAGACTTCCACATTAGTTTTGGAGACATTGTCTCTTTTGTGCACTTTGACCTGGGCAACACTGTCTGTTGGTTCTGTTGGTGCCTTTAGACCAATAGTGTGTGTGTGATGGCTGGGGTAGTTGGAACCAGTTATGTGAGTTCTGCACAGCCTGGAAGGTCTCTGGGTAGTTGGACCCAGTTACACTGAAGGTGCTTCATTTGTGAGAACCTGAAGATGGCTGTTGCAGGAGGTTATAGTAGGTCATATGGTAGGCAAGTAAATGGTTACAGGAGGATGTGGTAAATTGTCGCTGGTTGTTTGTGCTGTGATGTGCAACTTGGTAGCTTGGCCTGTTAGCTGTGGGAACATAAGTGCTACAGCTCATGCCTTGGTTGGTGTGAGCTTTGTTGTAGTTTGGTTGCCTCTTTGTGCTGTGTGTCTTGGGACGACTTGTTTGGCTAGTGAGCCTTTGTTGTAGAGGAACCTTTCGATGCTACTTTTGGGTAGCACTTATATTCGTTCTGTGTTTTGGTAGCTGGAGCTTATGGAAAGTCCAGTTCTGTATGTTTTGGTAGCTGGGATTTTGCACGTCATATTGTCCGATACTTGCACATTGTTTGACGATCTGTATATTAACCACCTAGTCTTGCATTTCCATGTATAAACCAACCCTCCAAAGAACATCTTGATTTTATATCTGGTGATGTACCATTACTGTCTAATATCTCTATGCTGTAAATTCTTAAATGCTTCTCCAGGTGTTGGGGTTGCAGTGTGGTGATTGGTTGGCTGCCTGAGTGACGCACTACAGAACTGGTCAGTATGAAAGGTTTATTTTTTGACATTATTAGGCTATGTAGTTTATTGTATTTTATTAGAACTGTTGTCTGTCGGCATTCCCTGTGGGAACACCGTTTTTATGGAGGGGGGTGTGACAACCCCTCCTATCCACTAGGTGTCCCATGTCTTTTTGCTGGTTCTCCTTTGTTTTGCAGGAGAGAGGGTTGTCAGGCTGATGAGCCACACCTGGGCTTGGTGTGGTTGGGATAAAAGCTCTCTACCTTTCAGCAGATGCCGCTCTCTTCCTTGGCTGGCACACCTGTTTTGGTTTTGTTTGCAGGAGACATTTTCACACACCCACACATGCCTACATCACTGATTACTGACTTTCCACGTTTATTTAAATATTTATATTATATATTATTATATTATATTTATTATATATATTTATTGTTAGTTTGTTAAATAAATACCTGTTACTATTTTTAAACTCGTCTGGTCTCCCATTTTTGTTGCAACCTTTGAGCTGGGTTGTAACACTATCTATATCTGTCCAAAATGTCATCACTTCATCATTTTATCCTGTAAGACGTTTGTTTTAAATTGTCATAATTAGCATATGAATTCTTGAGTTATAGCCAAAAAAGTGTTTTGTGGTCACAGTGACCTTTGACCGTCAAATTCTAATCAGTTCATCCTTGTGTCCAAGTGGACCTTTTGTGCCAAATTTGAAGATATTCCCTCAAGGTGTTCCTGAGATATTGCGTTCACGAGAATGTAACGGACGGACAACGCGAAAACACTAATGCCTCAAGTGATGGCTGTCGGCGGCGTGGAGGCATAAAAATCCAGGAAATCTCAGCTCTGCTTTGACATTCTTTCGCCAACTTTATGGAACTGCTTTCCACAGGAAGTGAACAGGATGAGTGAATTTTTTCACTTAAAATCCTCCCGGACATAAACATTAGCTACATACATAACTTAATGATGCTTGTTTTTTAAATCTATGAAGCTGCAGGCGATCATGAAAATGAATTATTCTTGAGATAAAAACAGCCACTTCCAAAGCTGTTGAGATGCTTAATGGTGTATTTCAAGAACACTTGATGCATCTGCTGATCCTGAAGAGGTGAAAACTGCTGTTTGCAAAATGGTACCTGAAAGGGGAGGACAAATGACACAGGTGGGGAAAGAGGGATGCGGGTAAAAGTGCAGGGTGAGCTGGGAAAATAAGGACAGATGAAAGATGAGCAGCAGAGAACAACAGTTACCCAAGAGGAGAGGGGGGGGGGGCAACAACCAAAGAAAGGAAGCAGAGCGAGAGAGTGATGAGAGAGGAGGTGGAGGGGGAGTTATGATCGAGACGGGAGAGGAGATGAAAGAGGAGAGAGCGATGAGGGAGGAGAGAAAATGAGAGAGGTTGAGCGACGGAGAGACAGGAAGAGTGAGCGTGACGATGATGAGAGAGGAAAAGGAGAGAGGAAAGGAAAGGTGCTGACTGGCAGAAAGAGTGTTTATCTTTCTGCTCACATGCCTCGACTCTGATCTGTGAGAAGCATTCGCCTCTCCTTGCCTATCAACACACACACACACACACACACACACACACGAAACTTGAGAGGAACACTGTGAAAAAAGTCACTTGTAGGACAATTGCAAAGTGATTCAAATAAGGTTCTCTATCATTTTCTTGTGACACTGAATTTCTCTCGCCACCTTGTTCGACTCTTTTTAATCATCACATCTGTCATAACAGCTGTCTCAGCCAGGCTGAGGTGACGCTGAGGCTGTAAGAATACATAAACATGGTAGAGGAGTACAGAGCCTGTGAAGGAGATAGTAAAAATAAAATGATTTTAGGAGGTATTCTGTATTTTGAAGGATTACTTTCAGATCCATTCCACTCATATTTTCTTTTATGTGCTTCAGTACAAAGCAAAGCCTGATTAACGGCTGAAGACAGCTCCTCTACATCAGAGTTTCCCTTCAGTATTCAACCTTTTCTTCAGCTACCTTTTTGGCATCTGTCATTAAACTTCTGAAAAAAACACAATGCTACGCATAGATTTTTTACAGCTCACAAATTCAGTTTGGTAGAACGTTCGAAAAATACTACAAAACTCTGATGCCAGTCAATATGGCAACGATTTTGAATACTGCACATATCTTAATTTGATTACCCTGAATTGCATTTTAGCACTTCTGGTTCCGTCGTCTGGAAGTCAATGAATGGGTTTTTAGTTAGATGCCTGAAATATAAGGTCTGTGGTTAACACAAGCTGAAGAGATTTTAACGATTTGTTCTACGATATAAAATATTAATAAATACCCCACTTGTGAATTTTGAAGCCTTTACGTGTCTTAAAGAAGGCGGTTGCTAACAAGTGGCTAAATGAGACTACTAAACGTCATCACGCCGTCTCGTCCGCCTTTACAGTCTCGTTGTGTATAATCGCGTTCATGTGACCGTTGTGCAGTTAATTTTTAGCCTAACGTTAGCTTTTTACTTCTGGTGATTGCATTCACACTTCAAAATTCATAAAAGTGGTGTTTGTTTTTGTTGAGGGAACCAGTGCGATGCTAACTTCCTGGTTGACCTACAAAAATCTTTCATCCCTGCAGCACTCTATTCTCCTAATCCTGCTCATATCAAAACACAACTCATCTCGTGGGAAGGTATATAAATAGCACGACATTACACAGACATTGCGCGTGTCATGAGGACGCATTTTAGCCTTTTCGCGTGTCATTTGTATGCCACGCAACAAAACTACAGTAACATCCGCAGTTAGGTTTAGGCAACAAAACCACTTAGTTAGGTTTAGGAAAAACGTCATGGTTGGGCTTAAATTAAGTATGTAAACTAAGTAAAATACGTTCAGAAACAACGTAACATAAGTACGGAAAACATTTCACAAACGTCACTAATGTAACTTACAAAACAAAACACTGGTCTCAAACACCAGACTCCTAGTTTAAAGTCCTGTGTTTGTTGGACCCATCCACCTCCCCTCCCGCCCACTATGAGCGGTCTTTATGGCTTTTTAATTCTACGTCACCATACCATATTCACACAAATGCATTTACATTGCAGTCAGTATACTGTATGGCGTACAAATGACATGCCAAAAGCAAGAAAGATATTCTTATTGCACGCTAAATGCCTTGAGTATTATCGTGTCATTCTTACGCCTTTTCCTGCGAATGGGCTGAATATGCGGATCATAAAAATCAGATCTCAGATGATCCACTGTGGCGACCCTTAACGAGAGCAGACGAAAGATGACCAACAATAACGTAAGCAAAACCCCACAAAACTCTGATGCCAGTCAATATTGCAAAAAAAATGTGAATACCGTACATATCTTAATTTGATTACCCTGAATCGATTATGATCTTATTTGGGTCATCATAATTTCCTAATCCCAGAAAAGTGCAGTCCATGTAGCTGTTGTCGGATCTTAGTACAGGAAAGATAAGGGGTAGAAATCCAGACTGGTTGGTGTAGGAGCAGGAAACAGCACAGTATGGTCTCACATACCGGATATATACTGTAAAGCCTAGGCCTGTTTTAGCAGAACAGATAAGCTGCACCAAAAACCCAGATGAGGCTGGGAATGTTTTCCTTATAGACGTTCACTCACTGCAAATGAGAGAATTAATTACTGTTGTAATATTCTGCTACCAATGCATTTCTTTTCAACCAACGCAGTGACAAATTGTGTAAGATAAAAAAATACAGACATCTTATGTGAAAAAATGTATTCTGTTGTAATACTGCAGCTGAAAAATAGCAATCTTATCGTACAGCTTATCAGGACATTTCAGCTACACAATTCATGTGTAACTGCATTATAGATTGATCCCACACACCTTGAAGAAGCCACTCAATATAGAGGCAGGCAGTCTGTTATTTCTGAATAAGTTTTAAAGTTTTTCAGTTTTACTGGATATTGGATTCAGTGGAAAGTAACAGAGAAGATTAGAGGAGGAAATACACAAAAAAAGACCTTGAGACTGACTTACACTGGCACGCTAAGACAACCAAACCGCCTCAACATCCTCATTTCTTTCCTCTCACAGTCATCTCTCAGTAATTTTCCTTGACTGATAATCAAACACTTTGCTTGGAAACATACTGGAGCTTGGCTTTTTGTCATACGATCCCTTCAAATTTATCCCGTGAGGTTGTATCATAAGTAGTTGAGGTGTTTAAGTGTGTAGTAGAAACACTGTTGCTATGTGACCGACAACAAAAGACAATGTTGCCTTGTTCTCTTTTCAAAAATGGTGAATTTTTTTTTTTTTTAATTTCAAAGTAATTTTTAGCAACATGACGGTAGGCAAAAAAAAAAGGATTATGTAAGGAAAACAAATGAAAGACATTGTCAGCAAATGTTTTGCAGATATTTTCAGTATGAGCTTGCAACTTGCGTTCAAGCTTGCGACTTGAAAGATATACTGTACGTTCATTATAAACATTTCTTCATTATGTTGCTCAAAATGGAATTGGTGCTGCAAAATTAGAAGAATATAATTGATTAAAAGATGGCAAAAGTAATGTACTGTAATTTTGTCTGGCTCATAGACTGTATATAAAGATGGATGACGCGTCTCCACTTCCTCCCACTGTACAGAAGTGAAGCCAAAATATCCCGGATACGGGAGCTGCCATCTTGAGATTTTGACGTCATTTGAAGCCAGAGTCTGCGCAGTAGTGATCGGGGGGTGGAGTGAGGTCACCCGCCTAACCCCCTTTTTATAGCATCAAATAACTAATTAAAACTAAACTTACCAGAAAAAGGAAGACTTGAACATACCACAGCGTGATCAGAACTACCTAAAATGACAGAAACCATCTTTGGGAAAAATTCATTGGACATGTACTTTGACTTTTTAGTTTGGTCCATGTCCCATCCGCTAACATGGAGGAGGCAGGATTTATGACCTATACTGCATCCAGCCACCAGGGTACAGTCTATGGTTTTGTGTGAGCAACTGTGAATTAAAAACAGAAATCTGGTCCTCTCTCAAGGTTCCATGGTCGAGAGGAGGTCATGTTGCTCTGGCTCTATCTGGCGTGGAGAGGAGGTTGTGTTGCTCTGGCCCTACCTGTTTGGCGCGGAGAGGAGGCTGTGTTGCTCTGGCTCTATCTGTTTGGCGTGGAGAGGAGGTCGTGTTGCTCTGGCTCTATCTGTTTGGCGATGCCGGGAAGCTGCTTGACATCCTCCTGGATCCACCTTCTCACATATGTTCACATTATATGTATCAATTTTTGTCATATGGATTGTCTATGTTGTATTTTCATTATGTTGTTACTCTTGTGACGACCCCTCCACTCCACTAGGTGTCCCGTGTCTTTTTGCTGGTTCTCTTTTGTTTTGCAGGAGAGGGTCGTCGGGCTGATGAGCCACACCTGGGCTTGGTGTGGTTGGGATAAAAGCTCTCTACCTTTCAACAGATGTCTCGCTCCCTTCCTTGGCTGGCACACCTGTTTTGGTTTTGTTTGCAGCAGACATTTTCACACACCCACACATGCCTACATCACTGATTACTGACTTTCCACGTTTATTTAGTTATTTATTGTTAGTTTGTTAAATAAATGCCTGTTACTATTTTTAAACTCGTCTGGTCTCCCATTTTTGTTGCAACCTTTGAGCCGGGTTGTAACACTCTGTACACACAACATCTATTGCACGTCTGACCATCCTGGAAGGGGGATCCCTCCTCTGTTGCTCTTCCTGAGGTTTCTTCTATTTTTTCTTTTTTCCCTATTAAAAGGTTTTTTTTGGTGGGGAGTTTTTCCTTATCCGATGAGAGGGTCATACTGTAAAGGACAGAGGGTGTCGTATCCTGTACAGATTGTAAAGCCCCCTGAGGCAATTTTTGATTTGTGATTTTGGGCTATACACATAAAATGTACTTGACTTGACTATTGAACGTAATCATGAACCAGGAAGCATAAAGAGCATCAAACGCTGCGTAGGGAGGAGGTCGGGGTGTATAGGGTAGTGTCTAGAAGGTAACCCGCAAATTGCAAAAACTTCCAAAAACTTGCAAAAACTCTCGCAAGACTCACTGCCTTAACCATTCAAGGTCAATGCCTAACCGTCTCGCAAGAGTTTCACAATTTGCGATTTGTTACCTTCTAGACACGATCGGTGTATGGATGGGTCAAAAAAACACCAGACTTTTGCCCGGTGTCAACGTTGATTTATTTGCCACGTAAATTCCGTACTTAAGTTACGCCACTTCCGGAGTTATTTTAATCCAAACCAAGACCTTTTCTCAAATCTAACTACGTTGTTTTTTTGCCTAACCCTAAGCAAGTCGATCTTTTCTTGAACCTAACAAAGTAGTTTTTCGCCTAAACCTAACCAAGTTGTTTCCTGTGAAGACGGAAGTTTATTTTGAAAAGACTGTATGCATGTAAGAAGCGGAAATTGACACATGTTGCTGGACATTCGTAGCAAAATGCATGAAAAATGAGGAATCATTTTTCGTAAGATATCATACGAACTGTTGAACGTTGCACAATGCTGCAGAACTTTCTACATACAAAGTCATGAACACACCACATCAGTGGGTGTTGAGCAGAAAAACAGCAGACAAGCAGCAACTTTGAGACAGCAAATTATAGACAAGAATGGGCTCTGTATTGGGATCAGAGGTATGATATCGAGGGATGGATACTTAAGAGTTAGAAGGTGTGTCAAGGAGAGGAGGATGTGGAGAGAGAGGAAGGGATAGGACAGGAAGAGGTGTGGAGAGGAATGTGTTGGGGCTCGACAGACAGGAGGATACGGCCATACTGACTGCAATGTATGTCTCTTCCCATAGGAAGACAAACAGAGAGAAAACATCTAAAGTAGAGAGAGGTTGGATCAAGATGCATAAGACTTTTTGCTTGTATTATCTCACCAGTCATGCCACCACTTGGTTTTTGCTCATGTGGTTTCCTCTGCGAGCGTGAAGCCCTTTGAATGAACTGCTTGCAGGCTCCGCCGGATGACGGCAGCTTGCACTTGCACAAGCAGAGTGACTGTTCCCCGCCAGATATAATGACAGCAGATCTGCCGGGTGGTCGAAACATAATTGACTCAGGCATTGAAGATGAATCACGGTGTTCAAACGGTCACACAAAGCGTTATCACTAATCAGTCCTTTTGGCCACGTGGATGTTGCTCTGGGCTTTTTGACAAACTTGCCCTAAAATGCATCATGAAAAGCAAAGAGATGATTAAAGGAGGAGAGATAAAGAGTGAAACTGAAAGAAAGAGAAAAGAGAGACAATGTGAAGCTCTCACTGTGGTTAAAGCATTGCCTTTTTCCCCGGCAAAGCACAAAGTGTGACAGAGGCAACATCAACAACAAAAAACAAATATAGAACATCAATTAAGTAGGCTTTCCTTCTTAACACGACTTCAGTCGGACATTTGGAAAAGTGGAAAAACTACTGATGAGTCACATGGATCCTGTGGAAATATACCCATGACTTCTCTCCTCTGACACTACTTTCATAATACAGAAGAGTATTGATTAGGCAGCAAGATTGACTGCTTTGTGACGGGTGTCAAAGTGTTATAACTGTAACGAATGTGGTGCGTGTGGGAGGATTTTGTTGTGTAAGAGCAGGTTATCATCAGCATAAAGCAGACAGGACACTGCGTTCAATGACACATGAAAATATTGTTATTAGGGCTGTCAATCGATGAAAATATTAAATTGCGATTAATCGCATGATTGTCCCTATATAATCTTGATTAATCGCAAATTAATCACACATTTTTTATCTGTTCAAAATGTACCTTAAAGGGAGATTTGTCAAGTATTAAATACTCTTATCAACATGGGAGTGGGCAAATATGCTGCTTTATGCAAATGTATGTATATATTTATTATTGGATATCAATTAACACAAAACAATGACAAATATTGTCCAGAAACCCTCACAGGTACTGCATTTAGCATAAAACATATGCTCAAATCATAACATGGCAAACTGCAGCCCAACAGGCAACAACAGCTGTCAGTGTGTCAGTGTGCTGACTTGACTATGACTTGCCCGAAACTGCATGTGATTATCATAAAGTGGGCATGTCTGTAAAGGGGAGACTCGTGGGTACCCATAGAACCCATTTTCATTCATATATCTTGAGGTCGGAGGTCAAGGGAACCCTTTTGAAAATGACCATGGCAGTTTTTCCCTCACTAAAATTTTGCGTGACTGTGGAGCATTATTTAACCTCCTTCTCGACAAGCTAGTATGGCATGACTGGTACCAATGGATTCCTTAGGTTTTTCTAGTTTAATATGATGCCAATATCTTCACTCCCGCTTTAAAATCTGCCAGCTACAACCTAAAACCCATTTTCATTCACATATCTTGAGGTCAGAGGTCAAGGGACCCCTTTGAAAATGGCCATGCCAGTTTTCCCACGACAAAATTTAGTGTAAGTGTAAGTGTTATTTACCCTCCTTCCTGACAAGCTAGTGTGACATGGTTGCCAACGGATTCCTTAGGTTTTCTAGTTTCATATGATGCCATTATCTTCACTCTAGCTTTAAAACTCTTTCAGGTAACACTGTATTCCACTATTCCACCCTTGTCAAGATTTCAGAACGAGACTTCTCCTTGAGCGAGACTCTTTCCATAATGTCAGACACTTATAATAACAATCAGATCCTGTCATGGCAAAAACAAGAACTTTTAGTGAACGACGGTGCCAGCTTGCCCCAA
Organism: Adelosebastes latens; assembly: GCA_916700685.1. Lineage (NCBI taxonomy): Eukaryota > Metazoa > Chordata > Actinopteri > Perciformes > Sebastidae > Adelosebastes > Adelosebastes latens. The sequence goes on from CAKAKR010066799.1 coordinate 13,454, forward strand.
TGGCACCATATTGCAGCCTGTGAGCAGCTGCTCTCCCTCAGTACTGGACCAATTTCAGAAATGGTTGTCCCTATTAGTCAGTTTTACTGATGTCTTTCTGTGCCCTCTAACCTGGACTCAACATAAAGTATTTGTTTATCTGTGTTTCCATATTGTCTTATCTGACCACCAACACAACCTTGACCTAACCTAAACTTGTTTTAGTTGCTTTAACGGCGACTATAAATGCAACAGTGTCTTTTTATTGCAGTGTCTCAGTGATATATAACGAAGCATATGAAAATACATATAGTAGGGCATCAAATACATGTTAAGTAGGGTGTTGCTGAATTAAGAGCTCAGAAAACCTTCCCTGAATAAATAAAGGTGAAAAAAATAGTGTTTCCCAGGGGGCACTGGGGGCTGTCTAGCTGTCAGTACACTGCAGACATGCAATACACACTAAAAGCCATTCCTCGTCCTCTGATAGGCTACTGTCCTGCTGTGATGTCACGAGGGCTTGCTTATAAGAAAGGGTGACGGGCTCAGCTGCTTCAAAAGGGCAAGAGTGGTTGAGGGCTGGGTGAGTGTGTCTATACATGTACGGGAAAGAGAGAGCGAGGTAGAGTGTGTGTGTGTTCATAACTCAGCAGAAGAGGAAGAGAGACCAAAAGCTGCTGACAAACACATTATAATGATACTTTGTGTTGTGGATTTAAATGCATTTGGATGATCAAATCACTGGATTGTAAAGCACAGGACGGAGCCTGGAGGTAGGAAAGTAACTGTAATGTTTAGTCTGCTTTGTGTACATATGCTAAATGCATACACTAATGAGTGCATGCATATATATTTATTTTAAAAACATCTACTCGTGATGACACTATGGCTATTTTAGGATTTTAGTGTCTACTATTAAAGCATTAAAAGGATTTTATGTTAAATTAAATGATAGGGGATCAGCTCAATGCCATTAAAATATCAGCAAGTTTTTCTGGAGTTGCTAAAACATTTCTTATACATAGATATACTTTAAGTATTGTGCTACAGCAGCAGGTAATCCAGACAATGCACAGGAACGGTACATAAAATGTACATATCAACACTTGAGAAATATATCCATAGAATACACGATATAAAGAATATTGGAATACACTATAAATATACCCGACTACTACAGCTAGCGTAACAAATTGAAAAATATAAACATAGAATACCATACTATATACTGTACATTAGCAAAGTGTGGAAGTTACAATGTTTTTTTTTTTTAAATAAAAAATAATTGAGGTAGTAAATGTGCAAATGTAGATGTGCAAAATTCAACATATGCAAGATTGTTGCAGAAGCAATTATAGTTTTTCACTGTAAAAGGTGCAGAATTTCCCTAATTTTAACAATGTGTTGAGGTAGGTAAACATCAATGTTGAGCTAAGTTATAACTGAGGCCTAATGAAGCTTTTCTACCATATGGTCAGTCAATTTTGCGAATGCATTTAATGCACAACTCAAAATGTACCTTAAAGGCAGATTTGTCAAGTATCTAATACTCTTATTATCATATTATCATAAAGTGGGAATGTCTGTAAAGGGGAGACTCGTGGGTACCCATAGAACCCATTTTCATTCACATATCTTGAGGTCAGAGGTCAAGGGACCCCTTTGAAAATGGCAATGTTTTTCCTCACCAAAATTTGACAAAGTATGACCTGGTTGGTACCAATGGATTCTTTAGGTTTTTCTAGTTTCATTTGATGCCAGTATCTTCACCCTAGCTTTAAAACTGAGCCCGCTACAACCTAAAACTCGCAAGTTGCATTAATGCGTTAAAGAAAATAGTGGCGTTAAAACAAAATTTCTGCTAATTTAGGTTTGGTCAGAGGAATAAATAAAAGATAATCAGAATGATGCTATTAATAAGCGTCATTTTGATAATCTTTTATTTATTTTAACAGCTGCCACAAGAATAAAACCTCTGACCAAACCTAAATTAGCTGAAATAAGTCAAGTTTTTTTAGTGTGAGTGTCTCAGATTCGGCGAATGCTAACTAGCTTTCATCTTTAACATATATAGTTTATTTTATCAGGACAGCAAAATGTTTTATGGCTCAGTTGTTATTAGAGAGTGTGTGTATACGAAGGCATCTATCCTCACTCACAGTTTGGTCTGCTGTCATCAGTTTATTATACTACAACTCTGCAAAAGCTGGGTGTTCTGTGTATTCTTGTGTTTGCATGTGCACTTGTGCCCGTGTGTTTGTGCATGCACTATTGTGTGCATTTTTGTGTGTTTAAGTGCTCAATATAATCACTTCCATCAAGCCGTGTCTCTGCCTAAATATTGGGATATTCATGTCACAGTAAATCTTTTGTGTTTGGCCTCAGAGAGCTGGTCAAGTTCCTTTGTGTGTGTGTGTGTGTGTGTGTGTGTGTGTGCGTGTGTGTGTATGTGTGTGTGTGTGTAGCTGTTTAAACAGCTCAGGCAGAGTGAGCAGAGCCTCTTTCGCAAGCTTTACTATGAATTAGTTCCAAGTATCCGCCCAGATTATTGATCTCATCGGTGGGGGGGGCGGTGAACAGTCACGAGGCTCCATTAAAGGGTCAAGAGTGTAAAAGGTGGCGGGGTCAGCCTCAAGCTTCATGAAGAAAGCAACAAGTGCACTGGGCATTTTTACAAACATGAATAAAAGATGAAATCATTCCTTTGGTTATGTTTAGCCTAGTTTTGGTTGTGTGCGGTGCATTATCATCCGTCAGCGGCACACTGTGCTGTGCTGCATTCATTACCACTGAAACAGGTTTCTAAGCATCAGTAATGAAAGATTGATTTTCATAATGAGTCAACTATCACTCTCTGGCACCTCTATATTCTCTAAATGGAAATGTGTTTAGACATTTTAAGAATGATGACAAATGTTCACATAAACTGGCTGCTGTGGACCACAGACAGTATGATTGACGGTGTACGAACACTGATACTTAAAGGTGCTAAATTTGATATCCAGAGCATTAATATAGCTGCTAACCAACTATTTGTTATGTAAAGATATAGAGGATTATTATATGGCTTTGGTGAATACTCAATTCTGGTTGGTCAATCACGGTGTTATTTCTTTATAACAGACCATTACTATGTATAACAGACCGTTGCTATGGGCGCAGTTCTGATGTCGGACTCTGGCGGACCGTTTTGTGTCAAATTATTTATTTCTTAACTAAGTAGCCGTGTAATAAGCGGGATAATATACAGCTAGCGGGTCATTGTTGTGAAATAAAACCCCTTCAGGGGGATGCAAGACCCCGACGGGGTTTATTTCACAACAATGACTGACTCGCTGTACATTATCCCTTACATAATGTCTACCTGAGCAGAGAATGAAGTCGATCTCCCTCTGTGTGTGTTGTAATCCGAGCTTCTCCTTGCTTTGTTGACATCGTCGGGCCGGCCGCGCATGCTTTTAGTGCATGTTTGCGTGCCCCAATGGCTAACTGCTCTCACTGCTGATAACGCCGTCCAGACCGATGGTGCCATTGTGAAAGCGTAGCGCCCATCCTCCGGTTCCCCCTCAGGTAAACACTGTTATCACTGTCAGCCCTTTTGCCGTTGTTTTCACTGTTAGCACCGTTAGTTACCGTCGCCATGTTGAGAGCCATTGAGAGGCAAAAGAAATCTTGTATTTAACACCTTTAATATGCGCTGTGCTACTACAGTAATGTAATGACACTGTAAGCCTTTTACTTAGAGCAGCAATTTATTCCAAAATGATTGTCATAAGAAAAATAATCCTGTCATGGTCCACCCTGGTAATTTTGAAATGCGTCCCAAAATTCAACACTTTGCTCATTGACTATAGTGGAACTGGGTAAACACTAGTGAATCAATGCGTCTCTTTACAGCTGGCGTTAATATGTGTCGTGAGTGTTTGGATTGTGTTGGAATAAAGCCAACGTACATATAAATCCAGGTGTGCACGCACACGGAAAATCCAGTTAACCAAACAGCCTCTGGAGGTAGTCAGAGGTGCTTTAAAAGACATAAGCCATACATGCTGCTCCCTTTTATAAGAGCAACACAGGAATAAATACACTATGAAACAAACAGTTAGCATGCAGCTCAGATAATAGACAGCTACTGTATACAGCTACTGTCCTATAGGACATATTATCATCCTAAAGCTTTTCATTTACAGTACTTATCCCCTGACCATCAAGATGAATGCCTAATGTCTTGTTTTCTACACATGCTGTGTGACATTATTATGAGTAATAGAAATATGTATAAATATATACCTTGCGATCCAGTCCAGGCAGGGGAGTCGATTTGTGCTGCTACATTCATTCATAACATATAGTTTGTATTTTTCTCACTGCAATATATGTCAAACTCACCCATAACAATATGGTGGAATAAGAGTGTTTATGCACTGCCTGCCTTTACCAAAAATAACTTTATTCAAGTGTGCTATTAGTATACTTCTTTTAAACTTAAAATAAGAGAGAATACTTTCAGTTTACACTTTATGTACTTATCAGAGATGTACTTCAGAGCGTAATACCGCTGCAACAAGGCACCCTTTAGCACCTGCATGAAACGCACCAGGCTTTCCATTAACTACAATGTAAACCCATCCGCAGCAACAGTAAACGTGAGCGAAAAGAGACACACCCTGCGGGTGTGAGGGGAGGTGGATGGGTCCAACAAACACAAGGCTTTCATCCAGGAGACTGCTGTTCGTGTCCCGTGCGTCACGTTTCACTTTCACGTTACAATCAGCTGTTCGTTCGTGTCTGTGTGTTCACAACGTCTGGTCACATTTTCACTGTAGAAACGAAGTAATTTGAAGCCCAACCATGTTGTTTTTTCCTTAAATCCAAGTGGTTTTGTTGCTTAAACCTAAGGAAGTATTTTTTCGTTTACTTCACAACATTAAGCACGTGTTTAGCATCAGTATGTGACGAGTTGGGATGAGAACGTGTTGCTACATCATAGCGGGACAAAAATGCTGATTTCACACACAAGTTAACGCTGGGGGGACTCAAAGACTCGAAGGCATGCAGACCGCTGAACTCGTGATAACACCAAAGGAATATCTGTGAAAGAGCATACATGTTCATCAACTCAACAAGAAAGGAGACTCTCACCAGCTGACCATGACCCCTTTGAAAGGCTTTTTTCATCTGAAAAGACTGCTCCAATTCAGTATGTCTTCAGCAGAAAGAATAGAGTAACTCTATTTAGATCTGTGTCACATCACACACGGTCTCTGAGGAGCAACAGACCCCGAGCAGAAACATGCAAGGACTCAGTATAAATCTCCGATGATGTAAATAAAGACTCAAAACCTGAACTGGATCCTACAACACTTGAGCTGTCTTAATCCATTATGAACAAAGCTGTGTTGTTGTGTGTTGGTCTGACTCTAGATCATGGAACAGGCGAGTGCTGTCTCAGCACTGGCTAACCAATCACAGAACAGCAACTCGTCCCTGGTCTCTGATTGGCAAGCGAGGTCTGAGTCGGAGTACAGCGATGCAGAGCTCGTGCTGCTGGGTGCTGCGATGGCTATTCTGGTTCTGGCCATAGTTTTTGGTAAGTTACAAAACTTTTAATCATTTAAATTAGTTGATGTTTTGTTGATTGAAGGATCAGAACTAAAGTTTTTTTAGTTACATTACTCTGAATCTTCTTTCCTGTCCAGGTAACGTGCTGGTGATTACAGCCATCCTGCGGTTCCAGCGGCTCCAGACGGTCACCAACTTCTTCATCGCCTCGCTGGCGGTGGCCGACCTCATCATGGGTTTGGTCGTGGTTCCCTTCGGCTCCAGCTACATCCTGCTGGGAAATTGGCAGTTTGGAAACTTCATGTGTGAATTCTGGACAGCAGCTGACGTGCTGTGTGTGACAGCCAGCATCGAAACGCTGTGTGGGATCGCTCTGGACCGCTACCTCGCCATTACCTCGCCACTCCGCTACCCAACGCTACTCACCAGGTATGACTGAGACATTTTGGTTTGGCTGTGTGGAGGTGGAAGTAGAACAATTATCTAAAGTTTAGAAACGTTCAATCAAAAGTGATTCTGTGACTAAATATGCAACCCTAACCCTTTAGGTGTATCATTTGTACGCCATGTAGTATGTACTGACTGCAATGTAAACGCATCCATGTAAATATGCTACGTTCAGAGATAAGGATGTTTTTTAGTGACGTTTGTGATGTATTTTCCACACTTCTGTTACGTTGTTTTCATACGTACTAGTTCACGTACTTATTTTAAGCCAAACCATGTCGTGTTTCCTAAACCTAAATGGTTTTGTTGCCTCAACCTAAGTGTGAACATTACCATAGTTTTGTTGCGTGGTGTACACGCGAAAAACTGCGTACAAATGACACACGAAAACCCTAAAATGTGTCCCCATGACCCGCGTAATGTCCTTGGAGTTTCGTGCTACTTATACGCCTTCCCATGAGATCGGGTTGGCACAATATGTGCAAAACGTTGTATAAAGCCTTTTGTGGCTCCAGATGGAGAAGCACAAAATCCACAAGCAATAAATTGCCTCAAGTGATACACACTAGTCAGCGTGGTTTAGAAGATCACAAGACGAGATCTCTGGTTCTGCAGCATTATTCTTTTTTTTATTATCCATCATGAATCTGACTTATAGGAGTGCAATGAGGATGTGGCTAAGGCATACGTTTGTTAATGAACAAATCATGCTGCTTTTAGAGCACCTTTATTACACTTTTGGACAGCCACCATAATATTAAATCAATATCTCTCACCTGTCTGTGTTATCACTCACCCGTTTACAATATTCTTCCCTCTCGTGTGTCCTGCTGCTGACCAGGGGTCGGGCCTTTGCCGTGGTCCTTGGGGTTTGGGCGGTGGCCTCCCTCATCTCCTTCCTGCCCATCCATCTGAAGTTGTGGGTGTCAAGTGACAAGGAAGCTTTCCGGTGCTTGGCCGACGAGTACTGCTGCGATTTCAACACCAGCGTGGCGTACGCGGTGTCTTCCTCGATCGTGTCCTTCTACCTTCCGCTGGTGGTGATGATCTTCCTGTACAGCCGGGTCTTCCAGGAGGCTCAGAAACAGCTGGAGAAGATCAGAGGGAGGGAGAGGCACTTCTATAACTTGCATTACACTGCACAGATGACTCATCCAGATGATAGTCCAGCTATGAGTAGACTGGCAGGAGCTGAGGTGGGAGAACAAGCAGGAGAGGACAGACTAAACATGCAGACAACAGGAGATACCGTTGAGGAGTTTGGCGAGAACAGAGCGAAGACAGAGAAAGGAGAAGGAAAACACTCTGCCGCAAAGCGTCTTAAGTTCTGTCTGAAGGAGCACAAGGCTGTGAAAACTCTGGGGATCATCATGGGAACCTTCACGCTGTGTTGGCTACCCTTCTTCATCCTCAACATCCTCGTGACCTTCCTCGACTTGGGAGACATGAAGCTGCTCTTCAGACTCCTCAACTGGCTCGGATACTCCAACTCTGCCTTCAACCCGCTCATCTACTGCCGCAGCCCAGACTTCAGGCACGCCTTTCAGGAGATACTCTGTCTGAGGGTCAAAGGGGGCAGCTGGGGAGGGAGGAGAGGATGGAGATGGTGCCGGGACAGAGTCTGTTGCTCCAAGCCCCCAGGTAGGACAATCGGGAGCTCAGAGCTGAATGGTGTCAGGGGATTGGACGTTCAGCAGAGGTCAGGCTGGAAGGGCAGTTTGGAGAGCTCTATTCGGGACAGCTCGCTAACTCTGGCTCCTTCGACAGAGCAGGTTTTAGACGTAGCTCCTGGTTCCCTGACACACAGCTCTGCTAATGGGAGCTGTAAGGAGAATCTGGCCTCTATTGCTTGACCAATAACTTTACATTGTGCATAGTCGTGCTGTGAGCATCAATTTGATGGAGCTCAAGATGTTTGTTTTGGGTCGATTGGCGGTACAGCTAATATTCTGTGTATTTCAGTCAATGTTACTGATGTTTTACTTGGGGTCACTGTTTTCCTAAAACAGCCACTGTACACAAGCAAACCATGTTCAGCAGTATTTGTCAGCATTAAAAAAGGTCTGACTTGAACCTTTAAAGGAACAGTGTGTAGGATTTCGGGGGATCTATTAGCAGAAATGGAATATAATATTCATGTCTATGTTTTCATTAGTGAATAATCGCCTGAAACTAAGAATCGTTGTGTTTTCGTTAGCTTAGAATGAGCCCTTCATATCTACATAGGGAGCGGGTCCTCTCCATGTTGCTCCGCCATGTTGCTCCGCCATGTTTCTACAGTAGCCCAGAACGGACAAACCAAACACTGGTTGTGTTTACGTTACTCGAAGGCCACCGTAGTTCTCCGACACGCTTGTGAAACTGCGGTAATTTGAAACCACAGTTTTACACTTGGCGGCTCACGTTACCGCAGTCTTGGAAAGGAAGGAGTGAGCGGAGGGGTACTCAGTTGGTTGCAATCTGCAACCACACCACTAGATGTCGCCAAATCCTACACACTGCACCTTTACATGAATTTTCAAGGCATCATAACGCAACTTATTGAAGCACATTGAGGCTGAATTACTGCTGAGCACAATACAAAAGTAATAAAAACTGCATTAGCAAAGTGAAACTAAACATTATGAGCGTCACCAAATTGGTGCTTCCAACAGGGCTAATATTGGAAGATGTGTTTACCCCCTGTTTTTACCAAATGGATAACAGAAAAGGTGATGTTATAATGGACTGCCTTTGAAATACTTACTACTGAAATACAGGACAAATAGGAGTACAATAATGAAGGACAATTTTGCTGTTACATGTGAAAATTGAATGACTGCTCGATAATGAGTTCCAAAATGCTCCTTTAATGAAAGCATACAAAAAAGAAATTCAAGACTTTGCTGTTTCTAAGAAGTGTAGAAAAATGAGCCACTGGCAGGAAGGTTGCTGGTTCAAATTCCTCTTGCATACTGTCAGGCTCCTCACAACTACAGTTAAAGGGATTTGGGTGTTTTGAAGTACCTAAAAATAATCAATATCAGTTTAAGTGTACGCTATATTTAGAATATTTTCGTCAGTTTAACTTGCCATCAGCAGCTACATTGTCTATGTTTCCGATGGGAAACTGAAGCCATGTTATCTATGCACTCTCAAAAGCAACCAGACTCCATTGAAAAAAACAGTAATTTTACCTCACAGAACACAGGAGTTGCTGGTCTAACGCTGCCTTGATCAGTTCGTTTGTGTTATTGTGTGACTTTGGTTAGTTCAGATTTACCAAAATTCACACAATAACACAAACAAATTAACCGATCCAGGCAGCGATAGACCAGCAACTCTTGTGTTCTGCGAGGTAGAATTACAGTTTTTTCAATGGAGTCTGGAGGATTTGGCGAGAGCACAGTTCCCCTTTCTGACGGGGCTGTCTGACGGCAAGGTAAAGCGGTGAAAATATTCTAAATATAGCGTACACTTAAACTGATATAGATTTTTTTTTAAGTGGGCCTTTCTTTTAGGTGGCTAAAATACGTTTTGCTGCCGGCCCCGCCCATAGCAGTACATTGCTTTGCTCTTGTGTTGGTACTCCTCTCGGTTTCTCCTAACTGGGAGTGCACCAACCGTCATCTACTGTAGGTAACACACTGACTATGGATAAGTGCCTCATACAACCCCTCTTCAAAACACCCAAACTATCCCTTTAAAGCGCCATTATGCAAATATATTGTTGCACCAACTGCTTACCACCACTGATGAAAGATTCATTATCTAACAACATCTACTGTGGGTATCATAGTGGTTGTAGCAGTGTTTTGCTCAAAAAGAGTTTTTACAATTGGAACAGTTAAAACAGGTTAGTGTTTTAATCATTGTGTATTCATACCAGACCCTGACTGATGATTTTCTACATGAACCCACCACATCTGCAGCGCTAATTATCTTGTTTGCCAGCAACAAAGCTGCACATCCAGCCAAAGTCATGAAGCAGAGATTAAAAAATATATTTGTTTGCCCTGTAGCTAAACAGTCTTATTTGAAACAGAGGGCCTCATTTGAAGCTCACTTATAATAACCTCCTTAGATTTTTGTTTTTCATTCCTTCCTCATAAACCTCACAGCTGGTCCAAAAAGATTTACCGGTGTATCTCAGATAAACATCTGAGACCCAAACTTGTGACTTTCATAACTTTCTGTCTTTGTGTTCTCTCATCACGTATTTGCTGGAACCATTTTCCCTCTCTACCCACTCTTTCCCTTTATCTGCTTGTGTCTGCTTTAGCGCTCTAAGAACATCGTAATCTGTCTGACAGAGCTGGGGAGATCATTTTTACGCAGTGGGATCTGTTTTCATAACATTGTCTGTCACACTGCAAAAAGATTACACATATTCTAAGTGTTTACTTTTTACATTACTCAGTGTTACGGCCTCTCAAACAACCAAAGGCTCTGGAGAGACCGAAGCATATAAAAGGACGCCAAGAGACAGTTGTGTGAGAATAATACAGTCAATTTATTTTAAATCAAGACAAAAGTAACTATCAAAAAATTTAACTGAGCAAACAAAAAGGTAGGAGATCCCGGTTAAATGAACAAAAGAAGGAAAGTCGCTGGGCCAGCCACGCACAAATTTTGAAAATAATCTCCCCAGCCCTACTTTTATATGTATAATTATTTAATTGTGTGTAAAATTACACCTGACCAAGGTGAGGGTCAATTGTGTGAAGTAAATCTGATGTGCACGTGTCTGTCTGTATGTTTTGTGTACTTGTGATGTGATTATAAGCCATTTGTGCATTTTAAAGCCTGAAACATGCCATTGAATGTTTGTGATTTACTGTAATATGTATGAGACTTGGATTAACCAGCAGTTGGAAAATAATTGCTTTTTCATTTCAACTTCAATAATGTATCTGGTTCTCAAAAAAAGAACAAAAGAGTTGCTTTAATGTGTATCATGTCTGTTAATACATGTGGCGTTTAAAGGTTTTTTTTTGTTATTTTTCAACCTGGACCCCGTTTTCCTGTGTTTCTGTGTCTAACTGACTAATAGGGACAACAATTTCTTAAATTGTTCCTGTATTGAGGGAGAACGCTGTGGACGGCAGCCGCTCACGGGCTGCAATATAATCCTATTGGGCAAAGCTGGCAGCGTCATTTACGTCCACTAAAAGTGCTTGTTTTTGCTCTGATTGATATTAGAAGTGTCTGACATTATGGAAAGAGTCTCGCTCAAGTAGATGTCTCGTTCTGAAATCTTGCGAGATGACGTGTTGCCGGAAGAGAACAGTGGAATAGTGAAATACATCCATGGTGGAAACGGTCAGAGTTTGTTGTTTTGGACTAAGCGTAGCTTAGTGTTATCTAAAAGACTTTCAATGTGAATAAATGTCTGAGCAATGGCTGAATATTTAGATGATTTCGACAATGTGGATGAGATTTGTATTCGATGTCGGCCTGTTTTTATTTGAGCCAGAGTATACGGATTTTCAGATTTCACAACGAAACTTCTCCTGGAGCGGGACTTGGACACAATAACAAACAGAACAGATCAAGTGGAAGAAATACGTTTTATTTCTCTGTATTTTCCTTTCCCTAATGTCAGACATTTATAATAACAATCTGAGCCTTTCAATGGCAAAAACAAGCACTTTTAGTGGACATAACGTTACATTAATGCTGAGCACTTGCCCGGGTTGGGCGGTTAAGCGTTCTCCCTCAATACTGGACCAATTTCAGAAATTCTTGTCCCTATTAGTCAGTTATACACAAAAACATAGAAAATGGGGTCCAGGTTGAAAAATACCAAACTTACCCTTTAAACAGCACTGAAAGGGCACCGCGGTAGCTCCTGGTAGAGCGGGAGTCCCATGTACCAAGGCTTAGTCCTTACCGCAGCGGCCCCAGGTTCGAATCCGACCTGCGGCCCTTTGCTGCACGTCATCCCCTCTCTTTCCCCCTTACAAAAACTATCTCTGTCTCTGTCAAATAAAGGAATAAAAGCTCAAAAAATAATCTTAAAAAAAAACAAAAAAAACAGCACTGAAAGACGAGTCTACACTCATAAAAAAATGTATATGTCAATTTATATTATATATTTACGTGTATGTCTCGGGACACTGAGACAGATCTGAAACTTTTCAGGTGTGTAGCTTTTAACCAGAGGAGCGGATTCTACTTTCTACCTCCACCAGACTCACGTGAATGTCATCTCAGCTCGGTAAATATTTATTCATACATGTAAACTGTTCAATGTTTTTGTGAAGTAAAAGAAGGAAGTTTGATATTGTGTTGTTTGAATCTGTTGCTTAGCTATGTGTGTGTGTGTGTGTGTGTGTGTGTGTGTGTGTGTGTGTGTGTGTGTGTGTGTGTGTGTGTGTGTGTGTGTGTGTGTGTGTGTGTGTGTGTGATCACAAGAGTTGGGCCTTTAACTAGAGAGAGAGAAAGAGATATAAGAGAAAGAGGACAAATAAGGTTAAAATTAGCTAAATATTCTTCACAGCTTGCTTTCTAAGAAACAACCCGGGGGGATTTGGGGTTACTTGGGCAAAACAAGCATGCTCACTTTGTGATCTGTCAATAAAATTATACATCTTATATTTTTCAAATTACCAGTAAATCCATGAGATTTTGATGCCACAGATAGATGCCCTTCTTGTGAAAAACAGCAGTGCACACAGTTTGTTAGACTGGATATTAATCTAATCCTTCCTTTAAACACTGCCAACTACTGCATTTCAATTTTTCATTTTAGCATTGGCACTCACTGACAGTCCATAATGTAAATTGGGATTTAAAGTGGCCAGATGGGCTAAAAAGAAAAACCACAAGCGTGCTGTTGACCAAGCATGGGCATTCATCCAAAAAATCCAATAATGTAATTTTCATAAGGCATATAACAAATTACTATAAGTCTGGCAATTTTGGAAAAAAAGATGTTCCTCAAAAGGCTCTTTGTCTTCAGGAAAATCAGGAGGAGATCAGGAAATGTGATTCTCTTTGCCCTGCAGCTTTAACCTTTTGTAACTAAGCCCATGGGACAGAGGCTTTTTGTGCTTATTCAGTCATCCAAGTTATTCATGGAGACGCCGCTTGCCTGTTTGCATTCAAGTTAAAGTGTACGTGTGCGGGTGTGTGTGTGTGTGTGTGTCTGTGTGTGTGAGGCATGACGTACAGTGACAGGTGCAGGCGGTCACAGCAGTTACAGTATCAGCTGCTGCAGAGGAAATACAATCAGCTATACTGCGTCGATTCACACACAGTTTTACAGTTCGATGGGAAGCTCACTATGTGAATGTGTGTCTGTGAATGTGACTCGTTTCCATGGAACATGTTTCCAATTTCAGTGTGTAAAGGTTAATGTGCCTAACATGCATATAATTTTGTAGTGTGTCCTTAGCTGTATCTATTTGTGTCGTCTTTTTGGTGTTTGTTTTTAGTATTAAAAACCTGCGAATGGATCGTTTTCTGAATGTTAACAAGTGTTGTGTCTTTTGTTAACTTGACACCAAGCACTTTTACTGATGTCTGTTGCACCTGTGAGTGTACCTGACACGTGCCGAGTAAACATATACATCACTGCATCAAGATGATGCCTCGAAAAAGAGATTTTAATCTCAAGGGACTTCCTGGTTAAATCAAAAATAAATAAATGTGTCAACCACTGGAGGTCCATGAATACAACATTTTCATCTGGTGTTACGTTACTCTTTCAATTTGTGCTGAAAGCGGTGATTTGATTACACAGAATATTCATTCTTAGTACTGAGTGTTTAATTTGAGGGACCATTTTCTCTGAAGTCCAGCCTCGTATAATGAATCTCAATGTTCTAATGTTTTATTAGATTTTAACACATGGATATTAATAACAGGCACCATCTTTTCTCTCTGTGCACATATCTGTTTACTTCTCTACCCCTTAACCTTTGATCTAATTTAAAGGTGCTGAATGCGAGATTGGGAGGATTTCTGTTGCCTCCGCACAGCTCTCAATACGGCGACGACTGAGCTGGCGGCTCGCAGCTAACGGTGCTGACAGCGCTAACAGTGAAAACAACAGCAACATTGCTAACAGAGCTTACGGTGTTTCCTGCATTCTGGTGACTTTTAAAGAATGAAAATAACAAAATAATAAGTACACTGCCACAGCATTTTTATGTTAAATAGGCCTACTTTTAATTTTACTTTTAATCCTCAGGAAAGAAAACTGAATAATTCGCCCCTCTGGTATAAACTATTATTCATCAGTTTCTATTGATTCATTCATTTTTTGCGACTTCTTTCTCTTAGTACTCTCCATTTCTCTCTCCGTCTCTCATTCACTGAAGGTCTTTTCAGACACAATGCCACTGCGCTCTGAAACCCATAATTTCCAATGGTTTGCACCACGGCACAACGGCTTTTCACTGCCTCCAGCAAAGCCCAACTTTGGCAATGCACACTGTGATGTGCGGCGAGTGCGGCTCAAACCGCGTTGAGTCGATCACAAGTGTATATATAGGATATATTTATAGTTGCGAGCAGCTCTCTTCAGCCAGGAAACAACATTTGGTGTAGCTCTCGAGTGGAAACAGTAGGGCTTATACATGCTGTACAGTGCCAGGAACAGGTTGAGATAACGAAAAGGAAAAAAGATGTGAGAATCGGGAGAAAAACGGGTTAAGTGTGACCCCAGGGAGGAAATCGGGAGTGGGCAATGAAAAACGGGAGTCTCTTGGGAAAATCGTGAGGGTTGGCAAGTATGACGCCGTTATCAGCTGTAACCGCCGTATGAGCGCAGAGCGGCGGCCGTGAACTAGCCAGTGGGGCACGAACATGCACTCTGTCGACGAAGCACGGAGAAGCTCAGATTACACCAGAGGGAGAGCGACTTCATTCTCTGCTCTGGTAGACATTACTCCACTATATCTTTAAATAGCAAATAGTTGTTTGCTGCTATATCAATGCTCAGAATATCATATAGAGCAGGGGTTCTCAACCTTTTGCAACTTAAGGCCCACTTGTGATTGTTAAAACATTTCCGAGGACCACCTTCCCAAATAAATGAGAAAAAAACATAACATGTGTATACAAAAAATAATAAACTGGGCTGTAGATATGTGTTATGCCACTGTCAGCTGTAATGACCAAAATAAATATTCTGCTTACCCTCAGTGAGACACTTGGGCTTGCCTCTGGGAAATAATGAGATCAAGTCGTGGTGGGATGGGTGAGAGGCTGACACGCAGAGTAGCATTAAAAAGTTGCTTTCAGTTGGTTCCTTGCCTTTGATTTTGTGACAGTCACAATGGAAAACCCTGACTCACATAAATAGGTGGTGGTGAAAGGCAACAGAAATTTGATTGCCCGTTTTGACAGAGAGGGATATTGACTGGCA
>CAKAKR010066803.1:8769-19254 GCA_916700685.1 Adelosebastes latens
GTAAATTACACATAGATACACTCTTCTGTTTAATTTCCACTTTTATATATTTATTTATTTATTATTATTTTTTATTTATTTTATTTTCAAATATCTGTATTTATTTATGTGTTTAAGCATTTATTTATTTGTTTATATATTTATGCATGATTTTTCCCTCAGCATTTCACACCTTATTTATTTCTCCAAACGTATTAATCTCTGTATTCTTGTCTTTATACATTTATTCATGCATTTGTTTTTAAATTTCTTCATGCATTTCTGCTTTATTATGAAAATGACGGGACGTTGCTTTCATGTTGTTCTATGCTTTCAGTCTTAAATAAAAATAAATGCAAAAATAAATAAATTTAAAAATTCAAAAAAATAATTACATGAATAAATAAAAAAAGAGTAAATAAATAAGGGAATTATTACAAAGGTAAATAAATAAAAAAGGAAATTAAAACAGAAATATTAATTTGTCACATTTTATCAATTCATTAATAACTACATTTATTTTTAATATTATTTTTGCTACTTTTAATGGCATATTTATTTATTTAGCGAGTCCTATATTTATTTATTTCTTCTTGAATTCAAATAGGGAATTATTCAAATATAATATAGGCTATATAACCTACTTTTCTCTGACATAAGTAATGATATAGTACAAGCTCAAGCTGACGAGTAGAGAAGGAAAAAAGTCAATTTCCTGAATCAGAGTGATTGAGTTTGAACCAAGAACAAAAGACGCTGCGGTGCATTCAGGTTCATTTCATGCTCCTGTGAGCGTACAAATTGGTATTTGTGTTGGCTGATTAAAGTATAAAGCACATTTATGAATATAATACAGCATACAGACCACTTATGTCTCCGTCTCTGTGTCTTTCAGGACGTCTTGAACAACCTGGACTCTGGTGATCTGGATGATGATGACCTCATGCTGGATGAAGACATCCCAGAAGATGCATCACTGCACAGCGGTGTGTGTGTGTGTGTGTGTGTGTGTGTGTGTGTGTGTGTGTGTGTGTGTGTGTGTGTGTGTGTGTGTGTGTGTGTGTGTGTGTGTGTGTGTGTAGTGATGTCATTAACTCGTATAAAGTAAAGTTATGGATCCCACCAAAGTAAAATAAGAGCTGTGATGTGACACCATCCACCAAAAACAGCCTTATTTTTCTATAAATGTCAAATTAGGCAAAGTGATGCATGTTAACCAGCAAATTCAGAACACTTAGAGTGTGTTCCAATCCACGTACTTCCAGAAGTACACTTCAATGTAGTGCACTTTGTGCACTCTGTACTCACTTGAGTAGTGGGTAAATTTCAACAGGGTAGGGTCGTCTCAAATGGAATACTCTGCGGCGCACTGACCGGAAATGACGATCGCAACATTTGACCGCGGCTCGCTACCGGCCAAAATATCTTCTGAAAAAAAATGAAAGCAGAGTGGAAATTAGGTTTCCAACGTCGTCGCCTACGTCTACGATGTGTCGTCCATACCGGTGCATTGGCTGAAAATGCACCGGTATGTTTACGTATTGTTTTGTTTTATTCTGTTATCTACGTCTGTTTGAATAGTGGTCATGGCTCCGCCCCTTCCGCTACGTAGCCAAGATGGAGACAGTTGAGTGTGGAAAGTGTCCAGCGTTCCACACTCAACGATCTGACCGTTTTGAGTACAACATCCGGGTACTTTGAGTGCACTGCATTTTGCCGTACTTCCCAGTGTGAAAGCACTTATGCACTCAAAATAGTAAGTGTAAGTACAGAAGTACGTGGATTGGAACACACTCTAAGTATTTGTAGTAACCTCTGTTTTATGATGCTGCTGGTCTGAACCCTGCAGACGGAGACGGGATAGCCCACATGGCTCAGTGGAGGATGAGACAGCTCTGCTGGGGGACGCAGGACGTCCACAATGACAATGAAAGGTGAGAGAAGCTGCTCTTCCTGGGGCTGGGGCTTGAAAGAAGAAACAGTTTCAAGTGAAATATAGAAATATTCAGATTTTCATCTCTTTTTTTACCGGAAGACACTGAACATGGAGACCTTCACATCTTCCCAGTTATACTGCCAAAGTTTCATCTTCTTATGACAAGAGGAAAGGTGAAAGGGTTAGCCGAGATCAGCAGGCTTCTTACTGTTCGTAGCATGCACGTTTTGTCTGTGCACAGGTCAGAAAGGGTCGTTTAAAGATGCGCGGTACATTTTTGTAACTGTTTTGTGGGATATTCTGGTCACAGGTGAACAAGTGAATAAACAGGAAGAAGCCATAACCTCTGCTCCTTGGAAGCGCTTTGAGCTAAATGTTAATATGAAATAGCGTTTTGGTAATACAGCCCACAGCAGAGTATCTTTGCTGCATATTTACAGTCTCAGTGACTTTCTAAAACTAACTCTACAGAACATGAATTGTGGTGCACGGCCTTATGAACGGTCTCTTTTGGCTCACAGGTCACTTCATGTGAAGGCTGCACGAGTGTTTCAGTAGAATTAAGATGATCGATGCTGATTCCCGTTCCCATTTGTTTCTACGCCGACCTGCACATTTAGCATCCTGACCCAATCTCATGGGATTTTTTTTCCAAAATCGCTGCATCGTGTTTCACAAACGTTTCCATCGTCCCCCTCAGTGACTTCCAGAGCTTCAAGCTAACTGAGGATCCTGGGAATAAGAGGACGGACACAACCGGGGACAGCGACCTCATTCTGGACCTCTGTCCTCCAAGGTGACTGAAAAACATCTTCAGTATCTCTCTGCACTAAAACCAGAGCTCACAGTTCACTAGATTAGTTCTTATTTAAAGATTATAATCTCAATGTTCATTAGTTCTGTGATAGTAAACATCGGTCTAATATCAACCTCCTTTCTTTATGGAGTTTATTCAGTGGAGTTTTGAATGTGTTCCCTGATGCCATGTGGTCCTTAAATCCTCTCAGATCACACAGAAACATGTGAGATGTATGAACTTTCAACATGTTTTTTTTACACCAGTATTTTGGGCATTTTAGACGTACAGTATTTCATGCTCGTCCCTGAACGCAGCAGACCGTGGTGCATTATTATGTCTCTCTGTCCTCCACCTCCTCAGGTCCTCCTGCCGGTCTCCTGGTACTCCTGGTTTGGGTGTTGATGCGGAGGAACTGGTTGAAGACTGTTCTGCAGTCCGATCCCAGCTGGAGTACCTGCAGAGGTTACTGCTTCAGGTGAGAGGGGAGGACGAGTACAGGACATATCAACGTGTCACTAATTCACATTTTATTATAAAAACAACATTTAAAGACGTGTTTTTCTTTAAATGTTCCTGTTTGCACGTCGTCACTGCTCAGGTTTAGAACATGATTTGTGTTGTGATAACATGTAAATGCTGTCTGTTGTCCAGGAGGAGGACATGGACGAGGACACTCTGACCACAGACACTCTGAGTCCGGAGACCAACGACTCCTCCCAGAGCTCCGACACACAGGTCAGCAGGTTTCAATCTTTATTTAAACACCTCACCCCTTTCAAAGTGGACATGACAGTTTCTCCTCGCCAACGTTAGTGTAAGTTTGGAACGTTATTTAACCTCCTTCACTACAAGCTATATGACGTGGTTGGTACCGATGGATTCATCAGGTTTTATAGTTACATGTGACACCAGTATCTTCACTCCAGCTTCAAAGCCGAGCCGCTACGACCGAAAAATCACAAGTTACGTTAAAGAAATGAGTGGCATTAAAACACATTTGCGTTAACGTGTTATTATTGCGTTAACTTTGACAGCCCTAATTAAAAGATTCTTAACATCAACCCAACATTTACTTTCGTCCGCCATGTTTCTGCGTAATATGGCGTCAACTCGGCAAGTCGTGTGCCAAAATGTTTGCCGACTTTACGAGTTTTTGTTCCGACTTGAGGGAGCATTCGTGTGAATTTTCCCAGTCGGGAGCTCATTTTTCTGATTATTCCAACAGCACATGAATGCAGCATATGTTGAGAAGCAGGTGAGGCTGGTTGAAAGAAAGCTGGTCTTTCCTTTAACCAGCCTCACCTGCTTCTTCTGCTGTCCTAAAATCCTACATTTCCCAGAATCCCTTTCCCCAGCCCTGACTCGTGTTGCTGTGTGTTCAGGTGCAGGATCTCCTGCAGGAGGTGCAGCAGCTCAGAGAGGAGCTGAGGAGCCGAGACCGAACCATCGCACAGCTCACCCTGCAGCTGGTCGGTGTCTCTTCATCTAAATACGAACATCATCATCATCATCCTCAATACCACGACCAGTAGTTAACGAGCATCCGTTGTTTCTGTGTGAGCAGACCGTTCCCATGGCGACCACCAGGTGTTGTTGCCAGGAGGCGACGGGGAGGACGGATCGACACACGCAGACGAGTGTAGCTGAGAGAGAGAGCGTGGCCTCGCAGACGCCCTGGAGAGAGCAGACCGTGAGCACGCACACACACACATAAACACACACATTTAAACACACACGTAAACATGGGACATGATGTTTATTAATATTAATTATTATATTATTATATCGTCTTTCACGCAGCCCAAAGAGCTTCAGGATTAAAAACTACATTCAGCAGAAAACTACCAACAAAAATGACTAATATAAGAATATAACATATAATAAAAAGGAAAATGAATAAATAGCAAAGATTTAACAGGAGGAGTCTCGGGAGGACAAATCAGCACACGCCTTTAAAAAGCATCTCACTTATTTCCTATGAATAAAGTTTGTTTGTTTGCTGCGTCAGCCTTCACAGAGCGGCCGGTTTACTGATGTCACCTGAAAGGGTTTCTGGGTAATGTAGTCGTGCAGAGTTGCTTGTTTCTGAGGAGGTTTCTGGTGCTGTAAGCTGCTATTGTTTTGTGAGTGTAAAGTCAGAATCCAGTCTTCCTTCCTGTCGTCTAGTGTTGATTTCGTTATGACCAGATATGTTCGTCAATGCCCTTCTTTTTCCACGACTAAGACGAGACGGCACCGACGTCATTAAACACGAGCGGTGACGATATCAAACATGCAATATTGTTGAGACTGAAATGTAGTCGACAAATACAAACCGTCACCTTTCAGTCGTCTCTTTCCTTCTTGTGTCAGACCTCAGTCCAGTCAACCAACTGTGCTATTTCACACCACTCTCACTCACCACTTAAGCCATGGGCACACAACCAACGTCAGGAGCGCGTGGCGTCTGCGTGGCGTGGTGGCTGCGTGATGCAGGAGTCTGGTGTTCACACTAGACGCGTGTTGGCTGCGTGTCTGCTGCGTTTCTGCTGCTGCTGTCAGCCCTTTCTTTCTACATAGAGTTTGCCTTTTAATGGCCATTTAACTTCATGATAAATATAATTTATATTTATTTTAGACAGAGAAAGGTTCAGAAACGTGTGGTAATTAGTAAATAATCGTAATAATCCACCATTAAAACTCCGTACTGTATTCATTTATGATGCTTTCCAAGTCACTGCTTGTTCCACGTCACTGTCCGGCACATATTTCAGAATAAAAGCCTCGTGTTAACAAATGAAGGGATTCTGTCTATAGAAAAAACGCTTGAGGGCTTTTATTTTGAAATGAAAGCAGGAAGTGTTGATTTAAAAATAAGTCTTTACTTTTTTTCCTCTCCGTAACATATTCTACAGATAGACCTCCAAACTGTAGTAAAGTCTTGCAGGTATGAAGTTAATATACTGTCAATAGATCACTTTCACTGTCTGTGACATATTCTACAGATATCTAGACATGGAAACTAGTAATCTTGCTGGTATGATGTTCATATACAGTCAATAGATCACCTTCACTGTCTGTTGCTGCTGGGACACGCAGCTGAGACGCGAGCGGCTCGCCTGAAAAATAGGCAAGCCTTCTATTCTATAAAATAGACGCGCATCTGCACTCTAACCTGTTAACATGGACGCCGAAATAAAAAACAATGCGCCACGCATTCGCCACGCGCGTCTCATGTCCACCACTTTAGCTTCATTCCAGATGTTTGTTTCAGCTGTGAAAACATCTGGAATGCTCAGATGAGATGAAGATAAAAACATGAGAAGAGCCTTCTGTGTGTCCTCTCTTGACTTTACTCGTCGGCTTGCTTTTCCTCTCTTCCTCGTTTCTCTTCTCGTGCACTGATTGGTTTAAGCTGAACAGCCAATCAGAGTGATTTCTCTCACCGACGAGCGCCGCCACCGATTCAACACGCTGAATCAGCCGTAAAACCTCCGACACGAGCTGACGCACCGCAAATACTAGACCGGCAGACGCTCACCGCCGGCCGACCGTTGGCTTGTTGTGTCAGGACCTTTAGACTAAATCTAAAATGAACTGTGCTCTCATCTTCCTCTCGGTCTTCCTCTCTGTTTCCTCTTGACGTTCTGAATGAGCCTCCTCGTCTCCTCCTTGTCTCCTTCCCTCTGTCTCTCCTCAGGCCTTTCCTCCCGTTCCTTTCCTCTCTCCTCCCTGGCAGTATCAGCGCTCCAGGCCTTACAGGGTGAGGCCGAAGCCCAGCATCCCCTCACACCTCGCTAGGAAAAGTGAGTCCTATAAACCCCCCCACCACCACCACCACCATCACCACCACCACCACCGGCCAACCCCACCTCAAAGAGATCCCCAAAAACCACCATGACCCCCCACCTCCATCACCCAGTCCACACTCTTCCTCTTCCTCCTCATCGTGATCATCAAGGTCCAGTGATTAGAGCATCTAAACAGCTGATTCATCCTCGTGTCCCCGGTAGATTTTGCGTACAGGACTCATTATTTTGATAATTATTTACATTAGTTAAAATATTTTGGTATTTTCTCTTCAGGTATTTTACGTATTTATGAAGTTTAATGAAACAAATCAATAATGTAAAACAAATCCAGGGTGAAACTCTGATTATATCGGTACGTTGTGCAGCTGTAGTTTCACCAGATATTGTTTTATTAATATTACTTGATTACAGTAAAAGGAAACTGCACGTTTGACCGATCAGAGCTCGATGGAGAAGTTGTCGGGGAGCGAATGCTTCTGTCTGTAATCACAGTTTTTAATCAAAGCTGTTTCTGCACTGAATATTATTTTAATGATATTAATTGAATACGTTTCCATTTCTATCATTAGAAAACAGAAAGGACCCAAACTGTCGTCTGTGTCGCCTGTTTTAAAAAACAGCTTCCAGAAGTGAACAGTTCAAAGGTCAGAGATGTTTTTAATGGAGATGTTGAGGCTCTTCCATCATGATGAATCTGATGTTGAGCCGAGACACGACTGCTCTGAGTCGACTTCTCCAAATGACGAGTTTCTGTGTGACATCGCAGGTTGTTTTAACGTATTCATGTGGATGAACATCAGTGGAGGAGAAGCTGAGTTCAGACATGAACTTCATCTGCTCGTCACCTCAGTTCCTCATTATTATACGTGTTCATTAAAGACCCCCTCCTCCTCCAGCCAGCGTTACTTCATGTTTCTTCCTGTGATTAAAGCTTCCCTCCAGTGTATTTTGGCATTTCTAGGATATTTCATATTTATTTGAGTTTGAATTATGTCAACACACCGACTCTCTCTCTTCTGCACCGTCTCCTCCTGGGGAGGCGGCCGTCTGACTGCTGCTGCACCGACGAGCCGCACGTTGCCCACAGACAGCGCACCGGAAGACGGATAGACGTGTTGCCAAGGTTACCGTTGGAATGCAGTTTTGGGGCATTTTGGAGGTTCACCGTCCACCAGCACCGGCCGCTCTCTCTCCTCAGCTCCAGCACCGACACCGACACCGACACCGACACCGACACCGACACCGGGCTGCTCTGTGATCCGTTTATTCTCTAACGGGGCTTTTCTCTTGTTTTCTTTTGAGCTGAGAGTTGTGCTCCTCGTCGTTCGGACCTGTTAGAGGCCTGCAAACCTCCGGTATCGGCTGCTTTTCGTTAATTTATCTCCAGCAGGAGGAGACGGTGAAGAAGAGAGAGAGAGAGTCAGTGTGGTATTTCCTGTAATCCACTGCGTTCTCGGCACACACCAATTGTAAAAATAAACACATTAAACTAAGGTGGAGGAAACTCAAAATAAAATGAAAACTCTCAGTTAGCCGATGCAACAAGTTGGGCTAACTGACTACACCCACCTAACTAACTACACCTAACTAACTACACCTAACTAACTAACTAACTAACTAACTAACTAACTAACTAACTGACTACACCCACCTAACTAACTACACCTAACTAACTACACCTAACTAACTAACTAACTAACTAACTACACCTAACTAACTAACTACACCTAACTAACTAACTAACTACACCTAACTAACTAACTAACTAACTAACTACACCTAACTAACTAACTAACTAACTAGAAAGCATGAGTGCACCTGCAGCGTGGAGGATGACCTTTGACTTTCAGCTTCTATTAGAGTCAGACGTCATATTCACATTTTACTTTGAGCACAAATTTAAGTTATTTGTCAAAATAAAAATTGACAAATAAATCAGTATATGACTCAAATAAATATGAAATATCATAGAAATGGTAAAATACGCTGGAGGGGGGGGGGGTTTAATCTGGTCTGGAATCAGCTTCTCCTGTGTTTACTCCTCTTCCCCGTCCTCGTACATACATCCTCCCTCCATCCATCCAGCCTTCATCCGTACCTCAGCACGTCCCACGCCGTCTGTCCCACGCTGAGGACAGACGGCTCGTGGTCTTCGGTACGTCTGAGGAATCATGTCTCTCGGCTTGAAACAGTTGAGAAATCTTGTTTTTCTTCTGCTGTTATTGTCTCTAACTGTCCTCTGTGTGTGTTTTCTGCCTCCTCTTCCTCTTCCTCCTCCTCCTCCTCCTCCTCCTCCTCTCTGCCCTCGCTCAGGAGTGGAGAACTTAGTGCTTTACTTCAGAGACACAGCGTGGTACGGTAGCAACTTTTTTTTATCTTCCTCCTCCATCTCCTCCTCTCCCTGACCCCTCCCTCCCTGTCCCATCCAACCCATGAGACTAAAGTCTTCTTTGTGATAAGATAAGTTCAGATTGTGTTCATCTTTCCATCATTCTGTCCAACTTTAAAGTCTCTCAGTGTGGTTGTCTGAGCTACTTCTCCATAGTCACTGTATTACTACAGTAGATGGAGTTTGGAGCAAAGCAATGTACTGCTGTGGACGGATTTTAGACACCTAAAAACATCAGTTTGAGTGGTATATAGCTACTGTATATTTAGTATATGTTCACCTCTTGACCTCGCTGTCAGACAGCCCTCTCTGACGAGGAACTGAAGCTGTTATCTACAGTACGCTCTCTTCAAAGCCACCAGACTCCATTGACAAAAACAGTAATTTTACCTCTCAGAACAGAGGAGTTGCCGGTCTACCGCTGCATCGGTCGGTTATAATACGTGTCCACAGTCTCCGTCCTGTCCACGCTTCCCATTAATGGTTTATATAAACAACCATGTAATGCATTCTGGTAGCGTGGCGGCACAATTCGTGAGACGGGGCGTCACGTCGGCCGCTCCTCATTTGCTTAAAGTTGAGGTCTAGGCTGTTTTTGCAAATCAGGGGCGTCTGGAGCGACTCGCCGCCTCTGAAAACTTTTAAGATAACCGTTGTCGATCCAAAATAAAGACAGATTCAAATGTTTTCAGAATTACATTTCAGTGAACTATTTTCGTGATATACGAGAAGAAAGTTTCCAAACGAGTTGGTTCCAGTTTGAAATCTGGGAGCAGCAGCCAACGAGGGAAAGAGTTCATCCAATCAGGTGTCAAGTGGCGGCTCATCAAGCGTCCGATGCTGGGAAACGAGGCGATCCGTCGCCATAAAAAACACTCCTGTGGACACGAACCATTAGTTTGTTTTTGTTATTGTGTGACTTGTGACTTGTGGGTGAATCTGAACCCTTTAAAACACCAAAGTAACACAATAACACTAACTAACTAACTAAAGGGCTGTACACATGCCGCATCTTTTGCTTGCTCCGATCCAGTGTTGTCAATGAAGATGCATGACAGGTGTACTTAAACGCAAGAGCAACAGCTGCACTCCCAGATAAATATAGTTCAACTTTTGGAACGCTGCAGCGCACCGCATGTCGTGTGATGAGGAACAACCAATCACAGCCTGCAGATATCTTTTCTTTCTTTCTTAAATATCAGTAAATATCTGGAGGAGAACTTAATGAATTTAGTGCAGGACTACCGAGAGCTTTACGATCCGTCCCACAGACTATTTTACTGGCTTCACCCTTTCTGACCGAGGACGTCGACCAACATCTGGTTCAAAGGTCAGACACACTGACACATGGAGCAGTAATGTTACTGTGAGGGATTTACAATCCTTTAAATCCTACTTTTACTGCTAAATAACCGCAACTTCATCATCATCGTCATCGCAGCATGCATGTTTTGGTTGCTTAGTAACGGCAGACGCGACGATAGCGCAACCTCCCAAGCACATTGGAAAGAAAAAAACAGCAGCACAGTTGGCGTTTTAGACGTGGCATGTGTACGACCCCTTAGCGAGGCAGCGGTAGACCGGCAGCAAC
>CAKAKR010066803.1:19274-31280 GCA_916700685.1 Adelosebastes latens
AACACAATAACACTAACTAACTAACTAAAGGGCTGTACACATGCCGCATCTTTTGCTTGCTCCGATCCAGTGTTGTCAATGTAGATGCATGACAGATGTACTTAAACGCAAGAGCAACAGCTGCACTCCGAGATAAATATAGTTCAACTTTTGGAACGCTGCAGCGCACCGCATGTCGTGTGATGAGGAACAACCAATCACAGCCTGCAGATATCTTTTCTTTCTTTCTTAAATATCAGTAAATATCTGGAGGAGAAGTTAATGATTTTAGTGCAGGACTACCGAGAGCTTTACGATCCGTCCCACAGACTGTTTTACTGGCTTCACCCTTTCTGACCGAGGACGTCGAACATGACGCGGCATGTGTACGACCCCTTAGCGAGGCAGCGGCAGACCGGCAGCAACTCTCCTGTTCTGAGAGGTAAAATGACTGTTTTTGTCAAAGGAGTCTGGTGGCTTTGAAGAGAGCATAGATAGATATAACGGCTTCCTCACCCAGAAAGAACTGTCTGACTTGTTCCTTCAAGTTCTGTGGAAGAAGTTCATGTTAAAAAAAATAATAAATAACCACCACGATGTTAAAAACTATATCTGCATAAAGTTTAAGGTAGAAGGTTTGTGATGATGTCACCTGCTATATTTACATCGAGGACCACTTTGGACTTTAAGGTGTCATCACTGAAACTTATAGTAGTAATAATAGTATAATATAATGTATATAAAAGTATTATAATAATAATAGTTGTGTGTGATTTATGGTCCTCCTCCTCACAACGTCATAAACTAAACTACAAACCAACTATTGAGCTAATAAATCACATTAATAGAACTTTCTGTTGCAGATATAATTCCCCGATATGAAGAGTTGATATACAAAGTAAAGTAAAGTACTAACTAACTTATCCCCCCCCCCCCTCCTCTGTAGACTGCTTTACCCATGATTCATTGCTCCCCGGAGGACAGGTGGCACCTTCTCCTTCACACTGAAATGAGCCCAGTTAAAACCGAGTCCAGAGGCTCGTAAGGAAGCGGCGGCGAGCTAAAATTATCTTTCTAAATGGCTCTTAAATTTTGCATTAGATGAGGTGCACTTCACTCGGGCGCTTGTTCAGTCACTTGAAGCAGTCGGACCGCTGGAGATGAGATCAGTCAGGAGGACGCCCTTCATTTCCCTCGCCATGATGGAGGGAAAGCACGCCGCGTGTCTCCGAGGAAATCATGTCATGTCCAGACAGCACTGTAGGATTCTGGGAGTTCTGTTAGTCAGTTAACTTACGGACCTCGTTGAGATGTTTTTTGGATCTCTGGGCTCCAGATCAGGTCCACAAAACACCTCAGAGGTAAAACGAGGACATAGAAAGAGACGTTTAAAGTCTCTGAAGGTGTACACGAAGCCTTCAGCCTCTGTGTACATGATTAACGGCCGGTTTATACGTCTGCGTTGAAGCTACGCAACGCGCACCTCCACAAAAATGCAACTACACGTCGCAGTGACACAGACCGCAACAACTGAGATTGATTTGACAGAAAATAGTTTTACTATAGAGTGAACCATTCTAAACTACAACCTGTTTATTCATTTTAATAATGGAGCTAGTTGATGATGCGGTGTGAAGTGATATCACTCATCTAACGAGCCTCCGGGGGGCCAATGAGAGGACAGAGTGGTAGTTCAGGTGAATCAGCACTTTGTATGCCAGATATAAAGAGTGTGTTACCGCGGGGACGTCCTGTTAGTCGTTGTTGTTGTCGGGGAAGCAGAAAAATCTGGCACTGGAGTGATTCCCTCCGTCCAACACACACACAGTGAATCCTCCTTGAGAACACCTGCATGTGGTCGAGGACACTCTCCTCTTCTTCATCCTCTTCTTCTTTCCTTTCTGTCCTTCACCGCCACCGCCGCCGCCACCCCTCTCCTCTCCTCTCCCTCCTTCTCCTCGTCCTTCCTCTCTCTGCCCTTCTCCTCCTCTCCCTCTCGTTAATCCATCCGTCCTGCCCTGCATTATTTATGAGGGTTTGGACACACTTGAAGACAGACAGACAGGCTGCAGTACCAGCCGCCTCCACCAGATGTCAGTGTTCACCAAGAGAATAGATCTGGTTTATGTTCTACTGAGAACCGACACATTTACTCTCTCAGACTCAGAACATGAACTCAGAGTCGCCTCCTGCTGGATAGTTCATGTTCAAACCTGATATCTCTTCTTCCTCTGAGCCACAGAGCTCCATTAGAAACACACACTCTGTACTTTATTTCATCCACCGTCCTGCTGACACTAACACCCACTAGAGCTCCACATGTGGATTCATCCGCCGCTGAAAATAGTCCCCAACAAAGCCTCTATTTCCTCCTGTTGGTTTGATTAAAAACTACAGTGAGCAGCTGTTTTAGGAGATTACTGATGAAACTATAGATTTGTGTTTATAAAGATCATAAAGGAGCATAAGGAAAATGTCACAGCGCTACTAGGTATTAAAAACCAATCTAAATAAAAAAGCCTTGAGCTTAGATTTAAAGAGTCCTAGGTCAGTGATAGTACGTATATCAGGGGGGAACTTGTTCCATAGTTTAGGAGCAGCGATCACCCCACAGCTTATACCTCGACCTCGGGACTTCTAAAATAAGTTGACCCGATGACCGCAAAGCGCCGTTATGCTCACGGAGAGTTAAAATCTCGGACAAATAAGGCGGGGCGAAGCCGTTAATGGCTTTAACAAACAAACATCAAGAGCTTCAAATGGATTCTAAAGCGAACTGGAAGCGTCGGTGGACGAAGTATAAAGTCATAATATTACGAGAAAAAAGTCAGAACTTTACGAGAAAAAAAGAAAATAACACGTAAAATTACTACGTTATAATATTCTGACTTTATTCTCATAGTATTATGATTTTATTTTCGTAATATTATGATTTTATTCTCGTAATATTATGACTTTATCCTCGTAATATTATGACTTTATTCTCGTAATATTATGATTTTATTCTCGTAATATTATGACTTTATTCTCGTAATATTACGACTTTATTCTCGTAATATTATGACTTTATTCTCGTAATATTATGATTTTATTCTCGTAATATTATGATTTTATTCTCGTAATATTATGACTTTATTCTCGTAATATTATGACTTTATCCTCGTAATATTATGACTTTATCCTCGTAATATTATGACTTTATTCTCGTAATATTACGACTTTATTCTCGTAATATTATGACTTTATTCTCGTAATATGACTTTATTCTCGTAATATTATGACTTTATCCTCGTAATATTATGACTTTATTCTCGTAATATTATGATTTTATTCTCGTAATATTATGATTTTATTCTCGTAATATTATGACTTTATTCTCGTAATATTATGACTTTATCCTCGTAATATTATGACTTTATTCTCGTAATATTACGACTTTATTCTAGTAATATTACGACTTTATTCTCGTAATATTATGACTTTATTCTCGTAATATGACTTTATTCTCGTAATATTATGACTTTATCCTCGTAATATTATGACTTTATTCTCGTAATATTATGATTTTATTCTCGTAATATTATGATTTTATTCTCGTAATATTATGACTTTATTCTCGTAATATTATGACTTTATCCTCGTAATATTATGACTTTATTCTCGTAATATTACGACTTTATTCTAGTAATATTACGACTTTATTCTCGTAATATTATGACTTTATTCTCGTAATATGACTTTATTCTCGTAATATTATGACTTTATTCTCGTAATATTATGACTTTATTCTCGTAATATTATGATTTTATTCTCGTAATATTATGACTTTATTCTCGTAATATTATGACTTTATTCTCATAATATTATGATTTTGTTCTCTAAATCTCAGATTTATTTCGTCGTACCATAGACCTACAACAACGATAAATATAAATGAGACCATTTTATTTTCTATCAGACATCAGTGAGTAGTTCTAAATGTCAAGGCGTCCATGAATATCTTGATTTGTCCGACCAACGGTCCAAAAATAGAGCAGAATAACGTATTAGTCGATCAACAGAGAGTTTATGAGCATACAGGTATAAGATGATTGATTTGAGCTGTAGAGATACCAGCTTCCTAAATCTTAGGATTTGTTTGTGTGTATTCAGGAAGTGAGGACATTTGGGAATGTGAGGACGGCAACAGGTGTCCCTGTCCAATTCCTTTATTTATGTTTCTTGTAAACCTCCCTCCAGGAGCAAAGTCTAAAAGTTTCAACATTAATTGACAGAATAATCAATAATAAAGTTATTCCTCTCTCCAACTCCAAATCTAAAACCTGAGTTTGGCTCAGCATCATCTGTAAACATCGTTATTACACATTATTAATATCCAGATGTTTTATTTATTCCGGGTTGCCCGTCTGCAAGAGGAATAACTGAATGAGCGTTCTGAGTGAGGACTGTAGGATGAGTGAGTTTCTGCAGCTCAGAGCAGAGAAGTGGGAACGGCAGATTAGTTATTGCTTCACAGAAGTTTGTCCACGATCAATAAGCTGAGATTGTAGCACATGATGGATTTCACCGCTCTGGTTTTTAACTTTTCCCTCTGATTCTCGTCCTAAATCGGATTATCGGTGTGTAGATGAGAGCCGGCTGCAGGATTAAAGAGTGGGAAGCAACAAGAAGCTTAACGCCGCTGCATCAGTCACACGCCGCCACGTGCTGCTGCTCTCCTAGCGCTGAGAGGACCGTCCACATATCTAGACCCAGAGAGTGGGGACGCTTAGAGACCGGGAGACGGTTTGAGACTAGAGGACGGTTTGAGACATGAGGACGGTTTGAGACGAGAGAACGGTTTGAGAAGTGAGGACGTTTAGAGAAGTGAGGACGCTTTGAGACGAGAGGACGGTTTGAGAAGAGGGGACGCTTTGAGACATGAGGACGGTTTGAGAAGTGAGGGCGGTTTGAGACGAGAGGACGGTTTGAGACGAGAGGACGTTTAGAGAAGTGAGGACGATTAGAGAAGTGAGGACGCTTTGACACGAGAGGACGCTTTGAGAAGTGAGGACGGTTTGAGACGAGAGGACGGTTAGAGACGAGAGGACGGTTTGAAAAGTGAGGACGTTTAGAGAAGTGAGGACGCTTTGAGAAGGGAGGTCGGTTTGAAAAGTGAGGACGTTTAGAGAAGTGAGGACGTTTAGAGAAGCGAGGACGCTTTGAGAAGCGAAGACGGTTTGAGAAGCGAGGACGTTTAGAGAAGCGAGGACGGTTTGAGAAGTGAGGACGTTTAGAGAAGCGAGGATGGTTTGAGAAGTGAGGACGCTTTCAGAAGTGAGGATGTTTAGAGAAGTGAGGACGCTTTGAGAAGTGAAGACGTTTAGAGAAGCGAGGACGTTTAGAGAAGCGAGGACGTTTAGAGAAGTGAGGACGCTTTGAGAAGTGAGGACGTTTAGAGAAGTGAGGACGTTTAGAGAAGTGAGGACGTTTAGAGAAGTGAGGACGTTTAGAGAAGTGAGGACGTTTAGAGAAGTGAGGACGTTTAGAGAAGTGAGGACGTTTAGAGAAGCGAGGACGTTTAGAGAAGCGAGGACGTTTAGAGAAGTGAGGACGTTTAGAGAAGTGAGGATGCTTTGAGACGAGAGGACGCTTTGAGCAGAAGGGACATTTTTTTAAAGTGAGGACATTTTTTATTAGTTAGGACATTTAATTTAAAGGGGCTCAATGTAAGAATGAGTTGTTAACGGCGACACCATGTGGCCGTTTAGTCACCGACAGCCAGCGTCCTGTTGACGCGCTCGTGCTCACACTACGGAGACGTGGGCGAGCATCGGTTAAAACAGTGAGGACACACACGAGACTGAACGTGATTGACAGGCATCATGTTGATTAACGTTAGCAACATTAGCAGATATTGATAAGTTCTGAGCTATGTGTCACGACGTGTCACTCCTGATCTGATTTAATAAAATCATAATCTGTCTTCTGTCTTCGTCCGTCAACGGCGTGATATCTAGAAAATGTGACTTCCTGTTTCTGACCTTCTTCTTCTTCTGTGGTTCCAGTCACCGATACTTCACCCCTCCAGCCAGGACGACCAGGAACCACTGACGCACCGCGCCCTGCCTCCAGCTAACCCCGCCTCCGCCTCCGCCCGACCCCACATCGTCCCGGACACCAACGCCACCGAGGGAGGAAAGGGAGCGAGGAAAGAGGAGGAAGGAGAGACGAAGGAGAGGAGAAGAAGAACGTACCCCAGATCCCTGCTGCCCCCCCAGCCCTCAAAGCTCCACCTCTTCATGCCTCTTCAGACCTCCAGCAGACCCGCCTCCATCTCTGCCGCCGCACCGCCGCCGCCGAACACGAAGGCGTCCAGGCAGCCGCCGCCTCACGACCCGGCAGAGAGCAACGGCACTTCTGGGGTGAAGGTCAAAACGGCGTCCTTCACCTCGGGCTCCTCCCGCCTCCCCAAGCCAAAGAGCCACTGAGACGCCGGCTTCTAGATCCACCTTCCTGACGCGCAGAGCGCCGGCTACGCTACGCTGACTTATTTATTGTTCATATTTAGAGCGCTGTGACGACGATGAAGGTTTAAACTCTTTATTTTACTGGTCCCACAAAGACACACGCAGGTAGAACTGTAGATTTATGGATCATATTTAGTACCAGTCTTCGTCTTTGAGATCCATAAAAAGGTATTTTACAGGATAACGAACTGTTTCACTCTTTAAAAACATTCATGACGCTGCATCCAGTTCATAAAAACTTCATTAATGTTGTCTTCAAACTTACGTCTGACTACAAGAAATATGTTTTTATTGTCTCCGTGAAACCTCTCCGGCTCCGTCGTATTATTTCAAATAATTATCTCAAATCAAATTCAACCTAAATGAAGAATGAGGTTTTTAATAATAAATAAAATAGTTTAAATGGAGGAAACTGATCTGCAAAAAAAACTCTTATTTTACCTACGATGTGTACAAAAGGACCAGTAAAATAAAGCGTTCTAAAAATCTTTTTTGAACTGACGCTCTTCTGATACGGTGAGTGTGGTATTTATTTATTTCCGTTAGCGAAAAAGACACTGACAGCTTCTTCTACCACGGCGTCTCGCTGGCTGGCTGCTGGTGTTAGGAAGCACTTTTACTGTTCGTGTGCCTCACTTCCTGTCTGACTTCCTGTCTGACTTCCTGTCTGACTTCCTGTCTGACTTCCTGTCTGACTTCAAGCCGACAGTGTGGAAGCTCGTTGCTGCTGCTCCTCCAGCCTTCATCCTTCATCCTTCCCTTCTCCTCCAGCATGAACACCAAGTCTTCCTCGCCCCAAACTCAAAGACACTGGATCCTTCCCTCCATCCCTCCATCCCTCCATCCCTCCATCCTTTCATCCCTCCATCCCTCCATCTGTTCATTTATCACTCCGCTCTGCAGAACAACACGTCTCCAAGGTCAGAAACTTTATTCCAGCTCTTCACATCGTCTCACTGTCGTGTGTTTCACTTTGATTTGTTCATCTTAACTTGGAGTTTTTATTCTTGTAAATCCAGAAAAGGAGGATTCCTCTGGGACGTCACCTGTTGAATCCACTGTAGATTGAGGATTGTTCATCATTAACAAACACACATCCTGTTGCAGTTGATTTGTTGAACAGTCTGAAGGTTGAACCTCCTTCCTCCAGTCGTCCTGACTGAGAACATGTGTCCGTCCTTGTTCTTATAAAACCTTCTCAAAGCCATCAGAAGAAGTCAAGTGAGAACAACGAGGTTGTTTTTTCTTCTTCTCTGAACATGTTGGAGGTTTTAACAGCAGACTGGTTCGGGGTAAAGGTCCCGGTATGCTTCAAACTAAACGCAGTGGTTGGGGGGTGTCACGGTTTTTACTCTAAATCGGAGACCGATCGTAATTGGCTTCCGATCTCGACCGTCGAAATCAAAATTAACCAGCACAAAAACCCCTATTTATCACCATCAGCCAGCGTGTTCTGAACAGACACATCACAAACACTAACTAAAGGAACGTTAAAACAGCAAACTGAAACCACTCAGCCCAGCACTCGGGACGAGGCAGGCATGATGGGAAATGTAGGCTTTCTCTGTCGCTACGATACTCAGGACACTTCCTGCATGTCTGTGGCATTTCACGCTGCATGAATTAGCCTAGCCGCTAGCTGACTTTAGTTTGTTGTAAGTGAAAGTTAATGACAACAAAACCGTATTTTTGTAGATTACAGCCCACTTGTAACGCCCTGCAGAAGGATTTCTGTTTTCTTTTGTAATGATGATGTACTGAGGCGGGTCACACAGATACTGGTACTGAAAATATACAGCTTTTTATATTGTAGACTGTCGTAGTCTAATTTTTGAAACACTTTCTAAATATATAAAGGAAGTTCTTTTAAATGAAGAATTTGAAAGTGTAAATGACAAGTTGTCAGGGCATGAAACCAATGATGATGTTGATCTTTATGGATCAAGACTCCGTAGTCTAACAATGGCATGTTAAAATCGAAAATCAAATCGTGACCTTAAAAATCGTGGATTTGGAGAATCGTGACACCCCTAGTAGTGATGGTGGAATGAAACAAAGTACATTTACTCAAGTGCTGTACTTAAAGGGACAGTTTGGTCGTGGCGGCGGTGAGTGTGGGGTTGTCGGTGGCGTTGTAGCTGTGAACGTAGCAGTGTGTGTGCAGTTTGTCGGTGAATAAATGCTACAACTCCTCAAGACCCGAGCCGAGCGGCTGTCTGCATCATCGTTTTCAAAGATCTCCGTTTCAGTCCATCCGGACTAAAGCGCAACCCCCGGGAGTTTTAAAACTAAAACGGGGTCGTTTTAAGGGCTTGGAAAACGCCGGAGTAGTGTGGACGCCAGGCATAAACATAGCAACAAGTTCTGAGTTTTAAAACAGTGTCACTGTAGCCAGAAAGTTTGAAGCATACTGAGACCTTAAACTAACTGTGAAAACACACAGAAACATTTGAGTTTTAACGTCAGACAGAAGACGAGCAGTGAACAAAGACTCTCGTCTCCGAATGCTGGATATCACGCCGTAGACTGGAGACGTTCACAGGATCCTTCCTCATGTTAACATGTGGTCGAGGTCGTACAGCGAGCCGGAGGAAGCACCTGGTGAAACGGTTGACATTTAGAGCATCAAACACTCTGAGGAGACTCTGCAGCGCCGCTCACCTGCTCGCTCTGATGTCAGCGACAGTTTATGCAATAAATATATGCAACATCTCACTGTAGGTTTAACCCCCAAAACAGACTCTCTGCCCCGCCCCAGTGCCCTTGAGCAGGAGGTGTTCAAATATATGCAAAACAAGCTTAGAGTAGTTTCACATCTCATGCAGCTGAAGATCAGTTTCTGTAGTTCTACAGACAATCACAGGAATGAATCCTGTTTATGGTCATTTATCCATCAGAAATCACATCAATCATCAGAAATCACATCAATCATCAGAAATCACATCAATCATCAATGCTGCTTCTTAGAAACAACGTGGAATTAAGTATTACTGAGGAACTGTGAAACAACAACAACAACAACAACAACACCAACAACACTAACAACAACAACAACAACAACAACAACACCAACAACACTAACAACAACAACAACAACACCAACAACACTAACAACAACAACAGCAACAACAACAACAACAACGGGGTAAAAAAACAGCAGTTTGAACAATCTATTAACCCTTTATGTCATTTTAGTTTCTTTTGTTTTGAGCATCCTACATCCTCCTTTACTACATCCTCTTTCCTTTCTTGCATCCTCTGTTCCTTTCCTACATCCTCCGTTCCTTTCCTGCATCTTCCTTTCCTTTCCTACATCCTCCTTTCCTTTACTGCATCCTCCTATCCTTACCTACATCCTCCATTCCTTACCTACATCCTCCTATCCTTACCTACATCCTCCTATCCTTACCTACATCCTCCTCTCCTTATCTACATCCTCCATTCCTTTCCTGCATCCTCCTTTCCTTTCCTACATCCTCCTTTCCTTTCCTGCATCCTCCTATCCATACCTACATCCTCCATTCCTTTCCTGCATCCTCCAATCCTTACCTACATCCTCCTATCCTTACCTACATCCTCCTTTCCTTTCCTGCATCCTCCATTCCTTACCTACATCCTCCTATCCTTACCTACATCCTCCATTCCTTTCCTGCATCCTCCATTCCTTACCTACATCCTCCTATCCTTACCTACATCCTCCATTCCTTTCCTGCATCCTTCATTCCTTACCTACATCCTCCTTTCTTTTCCTACACCCTCCTTTCCTTACCTTCATCCTCCATTCCTTTCCTACATCCTCCATTATATTCTTACATCTTTTGCTCCTTTCCTACATCCTCCTTTCCTTTCCTACATCCTCCTTTCCTTTCTTACATCCTCTATTCCTTTCCTACATCCTCTATTCCTTTCCTACATCCTCCTTTTCTTTTCCTTCTTCTTACCTACATTCCTCCTTCTTTCCTCTTCCTCCTCCATGTCTTACCTCCTTGTTTCCTTTCCCTCAACTTCCTCTTCTTTCACTCCCTCTTCCTTTCCTTCCTACTCCCTCTTTCCTCTTCATTTTCCTACCTGCACCTCCTATTTCATATACTGTACTGTATACCTCTCACATACACTACTTTCTGTTAACGACTTACAGTTTTAAAGGTTCATTCCATCCAAAAACTATTTTCTGTCTAACGAGTTAATTACAGTTTTACTGTTTAGCTTCCTGCTCTTCTAGCAATGTATTTCAGCTCTTTTCAGCTTTCAACTCGGACAGTTTTACATTTCACTTCTGTGTTTTCAGCAATGCTTTGCCATTAATTTCAGCTGTCAGCATTCCCACGCATTTTCAGCAGGAAATGCATTTTCTAGTTGCATACTTTGTACACCAGAGAGCTCTAACAAGTTTATTTGTACACAGTAAAATGTAGTAGGGATGTCACGAGAACAGATAAATTGGTATCAAGTTGATGAAAAAATTCTGAAAACGTGATGGTACTCGTTTTTCTACGGTACCGTAGGAACCGTCAGAGCTCGAGACTAACGTCGTCCCGTCGTCCCGGGGCCGATAGAAAATGTGTTTGGGACGCAGTAAACTCGAGAGCTAGTTAACGTTACAGGAGGGGCCATTGATTACATTATGATGCCTTCAGGCTCTGTTCAGTAGAAATGAGTATTGAGCGAAGGTAAATTATAACATTATCGTGATGTGATCAAATTTAATCTTGTAGTTTTTGGAAGGAGATGTTTTCACAGCGATATAAAATAGATAATAATAATAATATCAATGGTTAATAATTGGTTCCTGGTCCATCTATCTATTTAACGTTTATAGATGTTTTACAAACAATTTCTTAAAAGTTTACAGATCATTTGGTAATCACTAACAAATACTTTATATTCAATAAATATAGAATATAAAATGTTATATTGTGCAACAATTAACTGTTAAATAGTTTACTAATCAGAATGTAATTGTCATCGTCTCTTATCAGATATGATGCAATATATAATTAATAAACTAATTATTTCATATTAAACAAACTAATGATAGAATAACATAGCATTACTAATAATTAGTAAATGTTATTAATTATCATTTCATTGTTTGTTAACAGTAAAATAACTATGTTATGTTAAGTTATAAATGATGGTTATTATAAAGTCTTAACGGAGCAGCTAATGTGGCTGTAAAATGATAGGATTGATGGATTTCTTGGACCAAAAGCAGAACATTTTCCTGTTCTGTCCTCTGAGTTGTTGATGTTTCTGACTGGATGACATGAAGTGTGATCACATAAACAT
Source organism: Adelosebastes latens (assembly GCA_916700685.1). Classification (NCBI taxonomy): domain Eukaryota; kingdom Metazoa; phylum Chordata; class Actinopteri; order Perciformes; family Sebastidae; genus Adelosebastes; species Adelosebastes latens. Next base: position 31,052 of record CAKAKR010066803.1, read on the forward strand.
TCTCACCCCAGAAAACTGACGAATATTCAGCGCTGGGATCTCCCAAAGCAGCTGTAACCTCCACTAATAACCCCCACATGGGGCCATTTCTCTTGTTTCTCAGTCATATAACAGGCTCTTATAATCCCGGCTGAATTTAATTACAATATAAAGAATTTAACTCAAACATATTTAAACTTTATGCGGCGTCACGGTGCTTTAAAGTAGAGCCGTTCTTCTTCTTCTTCTT
>CAKAKR010066805.1:0-74587 GCA_916700685.1 Adelosebastes latens
AAAAAAAAAAAAAAAAAAAAAAAAATTAGCATTAGAGGCAAATGTCTAATGATTTCATAAGCAACCAAGTGCAAACTCAAGTCATCTTCGTGTGTGTGTGTGTGTGTGTGTGTGTGTGTGTGTGTGTGTGTGTGTGTGTGCGTGTGTGTGTGTGTGTGTGCCAGTAAAAAAGCCAAGCAGAAGGGGGTAGTGTTTTAAATCTCATTATATTAGTTCTCCCTATTCTAAACCTCATGCATCTTTCATACATATGAAGTCATGAGAGACAACACAAAGCCGTTTGCAGAGTGTTAATACTTTCCCTGTTAATAATTAATAAATAGCACTGGTTTCAGCAAACAAGTTGCTCAATTATCACACATATCCAATGCACACCAGAGAGTAAACACTCTCATTCATCTTGACAGGACTGATTCATTTAGTAAATCTCTTGTGTATGTGTGTTTGTGTGTGCATGCATACGTGTGTGTGTGTGTGCTGGCCATATCTTTATGTGTACTGTGTTGCAGTGTGTGTGCCAAGTAGCTTGATGGGGGTGTGTCTCTGAAGACAAAATAACTTGACAAAGCAAAGGAATGATGCAGTGCTGCCCAGGCCCAGCAGATACAGAACGATGGGAAATCTGTGAATGAGTTGGTTAATCATCCCTGTAGTGATTTTTTTTCTTCTTTTTTTTAAGATTTAGTCACAGCTCATTCAGCAGCAGGGAGGAATAGTGAAGAGGTAACCATCCTTCAACTTAAGGGAATTAGTTTCACGCCTCGATATTGGCAAGCTTCAGCCATGCGGTAGGGCCCTTAAGCAAAACATTGATTCTTCCTTGTACTGATTTTCAGCAGAGGAGCGCAAAAAAAGAGAGAATTTCACTGTGGTGATCAAAGCAGGTCGAATCCGTTGTAACTGTGTGGGTGTCTGCATCTTATTGTCTCAACTGCATAATCAAATTTTAAAAGAAATAGTTTGAGGCTTATTTGCTTTCTTGAGACATATAGAGGAGAAGATTGATACCACCCTCACCCAAGTACCTGTCATCAGAGAGCTGCAGAGGACAAACTCTCATTTGTTTACTCGAGCAATACAGTGATTCCTCCTCACCTTTCTCCTCCATAGAGTGGAGCAAAGAAACAGAACTTCACTTAAAACAGGTCAATTTAGCATTGTTTTTATGTGGGTTTCTATGTTTCACTGCCTCAACTGTATAGTAAATATGCCAATTGGGCAGCCTACAATAATTTGGTACATTTTCTTTCTTGACCATTGCCATCATAGAAAAATCAGGCTACGCCTACACCGATCTGCTGCTACACTTCTAGTGCAGTTAGCTACACATTTAACACCAGCTTCTGCTTTATTTCCTATTAGTGGGAATAAGCTGTGTTCAGCCTATGCAAATCAGAGGCTGGGGCTGCTTATATATGCATGAATAACCTACTGTATATCAGTGCAGTCTGAGTATGTTTATTTATTTTATTGTATTTGAGAGGCACAGTACCCATTCTTCAATAGAAACAAAACTGTAAATGAGCCAGAGTTAGCCCAAATGGTTGTTTTCATCTGTTTTGAACAACCCTTGGTGTGCATTAATTTTCTAGTATTTTATATTTTCATCTGTTTAACATCTTGAAGATGTTAAAAAAAACACCCACATTTTTTGAAAACAATACAAATATCAACAAAAACGTGAGATAACGTGATATATATCAAATACAAGTGTCCCTAGTATAGATCCCTGTGGGACGCCAGAGGGTTATAAGAGGGATAGGGAGAGTGGTAGATTAATGAGAAATATTATGACGCTTGATACATGACAGTTTATGGATAGCTTCCAGACTGCTATCACTAACAAAGCCTCTCTTAGCGTTTGACAAATGACAGGGGCTGTCAGTCTCTCTGCACCACCCTGTTTAAAGACGAAAAGAATGAATGTACTAAACAAACACAAGCCTAATGCACGTAAGAATTCCCCCAGGAACAAAATCAAAACACCTGAAGCTGCTATGCTATGTTTCTTGCTGTAATCAGATTAAAAAATCTACATATAGTAGCGTACTCACAAGAAACTCAAGGAAGGGAACATTTTTTCTCAACCCTGACATTTGGCGGGGGTGTTTTGTCATGTGTCCATGCCAAAATGTCAAAGTAATTATTTTATATGCCCAAGGTCTTGTGTTTTTTGTTTGTTCTAAAGCTTTGACGTTGATTTTTCCTTCAACAGGCACATGGGTAACATTTGGAGGTCAAATCTCTGATGAGGTAAGACGTCATGTCAAATCCATCATTCAGTCGTCACAGCTCATGAGCAGATTTTGGCTTTCATTATTTTAGACCCTTGCAACTAGTGAGCACTTGTGACAGTCTACAACACCCAGTTTGTGGTGAGCAATTTAGTGCAACTGGATGTAAAATGGAGTGTGAGTTGAAAGTAATCATTCCAGTATCAATTTCCCAATATCACAGCAGGCTTTTAAGTCCTTGTTGGCTCTATCAAGTCCAAGTCATCAGGTCTTATTGCTCCCTGTCACAAGTTATTAAGCAGAAGACCTCTTCCAGTGCCTTGATCCGGCCTTGAAGGGGGGAAGCCACTGAATTGGAGACAGTTCATCACTGCCCGATGACCACTGGGGCTAACTGACACACACACACAGACACAAACAAACAAACAAAACAGGAGCCGAGTACAGAAAGAGAAAGTCTTGGCCTTCCCATGAATGGCTCTGGATAAACTGCAGGCACGAGAACTAGGTCAAAATAGTCTGGGAAATATATTGAGCAGTAAACAACTTTAATCAACAAGCAGCCGGGCAGTTTTCCTAGTGATGTGCATCTCAGTGGAAAAGAGATTTACTCTCCTTGAGCTTCTTTGGGGAATTTTCCCAGCCCATTCTTTTTGAAGTGTAATTTTGTGTAATATTTATAGTCGTGTGTATTATACCACACTGGAGTCCATGATGGGAAACATTTCTTGTGTGTGTGTCAGGTGGCAGAGCAGCTGATGACTATCGCCTACGAGAGCGGGGTCAACCTGTTCGACACGGCTGAAGTCTACTCCGGAGGGAAGTGAGTGTGTCTCAGATTTGTTATCTATCTCGCAGTGACAGAGCAATTTTCTGGCCTTTTCAGCTTTTTTTCCCAGGAGATGTTAACTAGGTTTAGCCCCAGACCAGGAATTATTCACCTGAGAAGGCCATAAAAATGAAAGGTAGCTTGGCTCTAAAGTGATTTACATAATCTCATTCATCACTGGAGGCTCCCCATTATGTTCACAGCTCAATCTAACTTTATAGGCCTGGACATTGTCTCACTGAATAATGCGGGACAGGCTGTCGCTGTGTGGGGATGAATATTAATTTCAAGGTTGCGGGTAAAAATCAGGCATACAATGCAGGCATTTATCCTTTATCTTGTACTCCTGCTGATTTTTAATCAGGCATTCATGCTGAAGATATGTGGCAGATAACCGTCACGCTTACATGCTCTTAGGGAAGTGGCAGCCTGAGATATAATCTCATCATCTCCTTTTGTATTTTGTTCTTTACAGAGCAGAGATAATCTTGGGAAACATCATCAAGAAAAAGTGCTGGAGGTAAAGTACAGTCTCTTGAGAAGTGTGTTGCGTGAATAGGTTTTAGATTGTGTGTGTGCGTATACACTACATGGCCAAAAGTGTGTGGACAGGCCAACAAAATATCTACCTATATGTGGGATCTTATTCCAAAATGCACTCTTCTAAGGCTGCAGGGATTTGACTGGCTTATTGTTGGTGTTTCAATTTATCCCAAAGGTGTTGATGGGGTTGAGGTCAGGGCTCTCTGCAAGCTCAAGTTCTTCCACCCAGATAACCATTTCTTTATGGCTCACTTAGTGCATGGTGGCACTGTCATGTTGGAACAGCAAAGGGCCTTCAGGAAACTGTTGCTGAAAGCGCTCTATTGTCTAACACGGTTGTCCCCATTCTCTTAGGCTCGTAATTCAAAATGAAGCAATCTCTGTTAAACTGTGCTTAGACAATGCTAACATGTTAATGTTTAGCATGTATAGTGTTTACCACGTTAGCATGGAAACATATGCTAATTAGCACTAAAAACAAAGTACCGCTGATGGGAATGTCATTAGTTTTGCAGGTATTTGGTCACAAACCAAAGTAAAGAGTGGTGCAGGAATTAGTCCTAAAACCCAGAAATGAGTTAGCATTTTAGCACTTCCGGTTCCCTCGTCTGGAAGTCAATGGGTTTTCTTTGAACGGGTTTTTAGTTAGATGCCTGAAATTTGATCTGTGGTTAACAAAAACTTAAGAGATTTAAACGTTTTGTTCTACTATATAAAATGTGTCAGTAAATATCCCACTCGGGAATTTTGTGTGTCTTAAAAAAGGTGGTTGCCAACGAGTGGCTAAATGTCATCTCGCCAACTCGTCCGCCTTTACAGCCTTGTTGTGTATACTCACGTTCATGCGACCGTGGTCTAGTTTGTTTATAGCCTAACGTTAGCTTTTTATTTCTGCTGATTGAATTCGCACTTCAAAAATCATAAAAGTGGTGTTCATTTTGTGAACATTATCTCGCTGAACAAAACGTGCAAGTATCACAAAAGATCGTATTATCTGCAATGATCCAAAATCCAATGGAAAATTCCCATTGGCTTTTTGTCGAGGGAACTGGTGCGATGCTAACTTCCTGTTTGGCCTACAAAATTTCGTCATCCCTGCAGCTCTCTATTGAACAAACTGATATTCTGAACTGATGGTGGCGCTAGATGAAGGTCAGGAAATCAAAGTTATTACATCTACTGGTAGACATGAATGTCTCTCCATCCAATCCATCCAATATTTGTTATATATTTCAATAAAAATCACGAATGTCATCCTGCTGGTGGCGCTAGAGGAAAAATTAGGGAATCATCGAAGACATTGGGATTCACCCTCTAGGGACCATGAATGTCTGAACTGATTTTTGTGCCAGTCCGTCCAAGCAGTGATTTTTAGCCATGCCGACAGCATGGCTAAAAATGAACTTGACTTTTTGTTACAGAAATATGTTTTCTTTCCAATTCCTTTAACTATCTTGTGATCCAGAATCTCAGATTTATGTTAGGATCCCTTGGGGGGTGTCCTGACCCCAGGTCGGGAACCACTAGTGTCAAATAGTATCGCATGCTGAAGCATTGAGGGCCCAAGCCCAAACCATGAAAAACAGCCCAACAACTTTGGCCACATAGTGTTTGTGTGCAAGATGCTTGTGCTTTATATGTTCATGTACATTGTCCGTGATGAATTGAAGTGGTGGAAGGTGCAGAATGTGCATCCAATTTACTTATCTTTAAGATAATTCACTGAAATCTCCCTACCTAAATGTAACCATGTGGCTCACAGTTGAATAGCAAGCAGATGCTGTTGAGCGTGAGCTTGTATCTGCACCACAGAAAATATCAGTTTCATACATCTATACTGCATGAAGTGCCACACTGCAGTGGTGAGACTCAGTTATGTCAATTTCCCATCTCAACAACTCAGCAACTCTCTGCCTGCCTTCACCCCCAACTCTGGATCCGTTTAAATTATTGATCATTCAAGCATGGCGGATTTTATAGTGAGGGAGCTATCTTGTTAGAGTTCAGAGAAAAGGGTCCCTCTGTGATTTTTAACACCAGATAAGTTACATGTTTGATCTGGAGAACACTTGTATGTCCATGTACACATGCAGCATTGGACATGCTGACACACATGCAACTTTTTGATAACGATAAATAAAGATAAAGTCCTTTTTTATGGTCTTTTGACGTGTGTGTCTGTCTGTCTGTCTTCCCTCAGGAGATCCAGCCTGGTGATCACAACAAAGCTCTACTGGGGTGGAAAGTAAGTGTGTGTGTGCGTGCAAGTGTGTGTATGCCGTTTTCCTCCTCAATGTTTGGGCTATCTCACCAGCTACACATTAAGACATCAGCCACAGAGCGTGACATGGCATCGACCATTTTGGAAAAGCCATAGGCGCGCAGACACGGAGGACACACTCGAAAAATGAGTGACACACACACAGATTTCAACATGGCCATGTTCTCACCCCCTCTTGCTTCCCTTCATACCCTTCCTCAGCCTTCCTGCCAAACTGCCAAAAGTCATATCTGCTTCTTCTGTCATGCTGAAGTATTCTGCTCTCAATCTGCATTAGTCACGTTCCCTCTGTTTCTAAAAGTCTTCAGGCTTGTAGTGAGGGAAGTAGAAGCTCCATGAGTACATCCACATTCTTCCTCTAACTCTCTTTTTAAGTATCTGATGTAGACCAGTAAAGTAGGGCCCAGGTGCGATTGTGTAAATTTAATTTAAGCTCATCCTCTCAGACTATCGTCAAGCTACCAAATCAGTCTCTACGCCAGATGGATTTAAAGAACAACTACTTAACCCCCTGCTGAGCCTTTCAAGCATCTCATCAAACATACAGTAGATATTTGCACACTTTATTCTCCATTGCACTTCCCAGCCCCTTTTGCACAGAAGGTAAGAAGACATGATAATATGGAGGAGGGGCAGCATGTTTTTTTGTGTTTGTACTACATTATTATAACCCTGAGCAGGCTGGAACACAGGAGGGAGGCAGAAAGAGAAAGTGTGAAATTAAGCGAGGACAAGATAAATAGCACGCAACTGAGCAAGGAGAGAAACGCCGGAGCAAAGAGAAAAGAAATGAATTAAGTGGAAAAGGAAAATGCAGACATGGGGAAGATCTGAAAGTGACTGAGTGAACACAGGTGGGGCTACTGACAAATCACTGAAGCACAGTCTTTCGAGATTTGCAGGTGTGTTTTGTCACTGTTTTGGTTGACTCTCACGAACACCGGCAGCTGTTTTCAGCAAAACAGCTTTTATAAACCCACTGTATACTACACACATAGTGCAGCATTTAGCAGCTACTGAGTCAGATATTTCCCTCAGGAGCTGGTGGAGATTGTATATTAGACTTACATTTGTCAGGCGGCCAGAAACACGACTCCGAATGAATGTTTATGTTGCTCCATATCGGCTGGATGTGTAAATAGGTGTTTGCTAACTTGTTCGCCAGATCGACTTTATAAGGTGTTGTTAGATTTTGTGTTTATAGCAAAACTGTATGGAACATCAACAATCTTGTTCAGAGATGTTCTGTACCAAATTTGGTGATGATTGCTCAACATTTGTAGGAGGAGTAGCAAAAAATCAGACTTGGACAAAATTAAAAATGGCTGAAAATCAGTCTAGACCCAAATGGGCATGGCTTATATGAATAGATTTGTCTTGACCCACAAAATCTAGGGAAAAAAGTTACGTTTCAAAAGTAACAGGCCGAAGTAAAGTTCATTGTTATAGCACCACCATCTGGCGTAATTAGTGTGAAGTAGATCAGAATAGCGGTTCCCGAGATGAGCAAATAGCACACAGAGGGACACACAGACAGACAGAGATTCCTTGCTTTGTAGTTAGATGGCATGTAAAAACTACTACTAACTATAGATAGATAGATGTAGTGAAGTTAAAAGCATAATATTTCTATGTGTTAGTGGAATAGAAGTATAAAGTTGAACATTGAAGTACTTGATGTTCCAGCCCTGCATCTAAAACATATATTCAATCATGTGATGGTCCAGTTTTTGCCTCGATATATTTTCACCTGCAAATCACCAAAGCCCTGCTAACTGGAAGGCCACTGGCAAATCACTGGCGATCAAGACAAGACAGTGACAACAACAAGCCTTGTGTTTTACCCGCTGCACAGACCCACTGCACAGTTTGTTCCATAGCTGCGGGCACACTGCGGAGCGTAGAGTGGGTGTATTTCTCTTCAGCGATTTGTAGGTAGTTTGTTATGCAGGCTCTTGTTTAGCATGCTTAATGATCTGCTTCAATTCATGAGAGTTGTGTGTATGTGCATGAATGTGTATGTATGTGTGCGCTGACATGCACTCCTTCTTTCCGTCCTGTTGCAGAGCAGAGACAGAGAGAGGCCTCAACAGAAAGCACATCATTGAAGGTAACAAGTCGATTTCCTCTCCGCTGCTTTGTCCTTCACATCACCCCGTCACTCGGAGCCCCGCCGCAATCCTGTAATCTCCCTCTTTTATCTCTTTTCCTCCCCCCCTCTCTCTTCCTGTCTGTCTTCTTTCTGCTCTTTGATTTTTATCAGCATGTGAACTCAGCTGAATTTGAAAGTTGTATTAGTCAATGGTACATCGAAGCTCGTCTTTTAAGTTGTAATACCTTTACAGGTGTCTATTTAAGAGTCTGTTGCATCATAGTGTACTACAAGCTCCTCTTCTCTCCTCTCATCTCCTCTTTTAGAAGAGTTATGGCTTTGCTCAAGCTTATAATGACATACCTCTCTCATCCCATTGGCCCGCTCCACCCCACTTCCCTAACAACTCGCCATCCGGTCCACAGCGCAATGCACCTCCTGCAGTGACTCAGCTCTTTCCCACGTTATTAACATTCACCGCAGCCTCTGCTCCTTTCCCCCCCAAACAAGTGAAGGGGGGATACACTTAGAAAGAGCTGGAGGGGAAGGACACAGACTGAGAAAACTGAAGGGAAAGTGGCACCGCCAGTTAGCTAAAGCCAGTCCAGATCATAGGTAGGATCCGTGAGAGAAAGGTGCAATGTCCTTGTCACTACTGGTGTGGCACATGTCACAACAGGATAATCATTTTCTGAGTTAAACATCTGCTGACACCATCATCCTCACTACTGGTTGTACACATAGACTGTATATATGAAGTGGACGTAATCACCATGGCGTCACCCATTGGTTTGTCGATGAAGCCTCGAGTTTGGCTTTTTATTTTTAGGCGACCAAAATGTTAATATTAACTTTAATGAACTGAAAACACACTGTGAAAGGGTTAAAGTTGTAAGACTAAAGCATACCCTGCTTTATGGTCTATTTGTCTCTAAATGGGACCATCATTTACTAAATGAACATCATGAAGAAGACTTAAAACTATCGATTGAGACCATAAACTCATGTTTACAATGTTTACTGAGGTAATAAATCAAGTGAGAAGTAGGCTCATTTTCTCGTAGACTTCTATATAATCAGACTTCTTTTTGCAACCAGAGGAGTTGCCCCCTGCTGGTTATTAGAAATAATGCAAGTTTAGGGCACTTCTGCATTGGCTTCACTTGTCAGACCCCGGAAGTTGCCCACTGGTTGTACATCCAACCACAGGCCAGTCAATGAATCATTTGATTGGTTAAGTGAAACTTACTAGGAATGATGGGGTGTCAAACTTAATGATCAATGAATGATCAATAGTAATAGATAATAGTATAGATCTGATGAACTCTGAGGTGCGAGGAAAAGTCAAAGTCTCTCTAACAACCAGAACGTGTGTTTACCATTTTCCTCACAGGACGAGGAAATCCCTTGATCATTTCAAAGTGACTTTCGTAGAAAACATAATTATATGCATTATTCATCGCAGATCCCAGTTAGAATAGCTTTGTTGTTCAACATCTTCTTCTCAGCTCCAAAAATAGACTTCCTTCGCAGCCAGTAAACTCCAGCTAATCCACGAGACAGCGGAAACTGCTCGCGATGACGATGCAGGCTCACATTAGGATCCATGTAATGGGCGTTACTGCGATGGTGGGAGTGCAGATGACAGAGGAAGGAATAAGTGGTTGGAACGGTCGATGGGGAGAGCAAAACTCTCAGCTGGGATTAGCGGGCAGTGATGAGGCCGCTGGCACTAATCTGCCATGCACACTCACACATGCTCAAGTGTGTCTTTTGCCTTGTCTCTCCACTACTCTGCTGTCCTCCTTTGTGACAGTCTTCTGTGTTCGCTTTTCATCTTTCATCTGGTCTTTTCTCTGTGTGTGAATGGGGACTGATCTACTCACAATACTACGTTGCCATCGCTGATCCTCGCCTCAATGTTCAGTGTTTCACTTCCAGCGAATACTGAAAGCTGAACGAGAGAGAAAGAAATGAGCGCTACCTTTTTTTCTGATCCCTTGTCTTTCTTATCATCCTCTCAGCTTTGGGCTGTTTGGATCCTCCACCTCCTGTCAAAACAGAATTCGTTTATGTAACAAGGATCAAAGTTTGCACAGGTGCAGGGCTTTTTCTACATAGATCTTCTTACCAGGGGATAGTGGTGTGAGCTCAGCTTGACACTGATTAACCTTAAAAAAGTGTGAATTGTGAATGAGACTTGAAGCCCCACAACCATGACTCCTACTAGGTAAACCAGACGGAATAAGACAACTCAGATTAACACGCGAGCTGAATCAAAAGATGTGCCAGGCCAGATGCAGCTGGCGGCCTTGAGTCACATGTGGTCAGCTGTCACTTTGCCATGTTTATGAACATTTTGACTTTAAATCCCCCTGGATCTAACTCACCCTATTTGTCCTTTTACCTGATGCCATGATTTAAATGAAAAAAGAACAACTAGCACTCTTGAATACATCGTTTTTGTTGCTCTGGGCGCTGGGCACTGTGGGAGAAAATCTTCAACCAGGCCAGATGATTGTAGGTCCTCAGTCACGTTATTCAATAACTTCAGTAAAGACAAACTCAAGACAGACTCCAGAATTCAATATGTATAGATTTACTGTAGATCAAGCAGAATACAATAAACCGAGTGCTGGTCTCGAGAGCACCTCTATGGTGCTCCGGCTTTTATGCTTTAACTCAAATCTCACCTTTTCTGGGCCTTACAAATTTACCCTCCTGTCGTTATTCCTTTTTAAAATTATTGATCACCTAGACACCAATATTTCCAAGTTCTGGGTTGGATTTGGCATTTTCCAAATCTAATGGTATCAATACTTTTTTAACGGTTAACCTTAGCAACATTTTCTTAAAGGCACTTTCAGTTTTAGACACCATTATCTTTTAGCTCAAAAATAAATGCTTTATTACAGAAAAGGTGATTGTCAAATGATTATTAGACTTGATCATTCACATATTAATATATTCTATGCAAGAAATTATTTGCCACAGCACCATCACAAATATTTAAGTTCAAACGGCTATAATCAATATTGTTGTATTCAGTGGTGGAAGAAGATCTTTTAAAGTAGCAATACTATAATGTAAAAATACTCAGCTACAAATAAAAGTCCTGCATTCAAAATCATACTCAAGTAAAAGTACTAACATCAAAATATACTTACAGTGCCAAAAGTAAAGCTACTCTCTATGCAGATTGGCCTATTTCAGAATCATATGTATGTTTAGCTCAATCTACAATAACATGGCAAACTGAAGCCCAACGGGCAACAACAGCTGTCAGTGTGTCAGTGTGCTGACTTGACTATGACTTGCCCTAACCTTTATGTGATTATCATAAAGTGGACATGTCTGTAAAGATGAGACTCGTGGGTACCCATAGAACCCATTTTCATTCACTTATCTTGAGGTCAGGGGACAAGGGAACCCCTTTGAAAATGGCAATGCCGTTTTTTTTCTCGCCCAAATTTAGCATAAGTTTGGAGCGTTATTTAACCTCTTCTGCGACAAGCCATTGTGACATTGTACCAATGGATTTCTTAAGTTTTCTAGTTTCATATGATGCCCGTATCTTCACTCTGGCTAAAACTGAGCCCACTACAACCTCTGAAAGCTCGATTGCGTTAATACGTTTAAGAAATTATTGGCGTGAAAACAAATTTGTGTTTTTTACTTAATAATGATACATCATACTTTGATGATTATTGTGTATTTATAATCTAAATCTGCAAAGTAACTTGTAACTAAAACTGCCAAATAAAGGTAGTGGAGTAAAAAGTACAATATTTACCTCTGAGATGTAGTAGAATAGAATTATATAGTAGCATAAAATGAAAATACTCAAAGTACAAGTACATCAAATCTGTATTTAAGAACAGTACTTGAGTAAATGTACATGGTTACATTCCACCACTGGCTATATTAACAATGGATGGTGGCAGAACATTTATTGCAGGGTTAAGCATGCTGCAAACAATCTAATTTGAATGTAACGTCATTCGTATCTGCATAACAGTGTTGAATAAATAGCGAGGAGACTTGGAGGGTGATACATGCACACGGCGATTATCACTCTTCCTCTGCAGATCCAGGCCAATGTCCACAGGTGTCAAGGGACAAATGATACAGTAATAAGTCTCCTTGGTCCAGTGGTATTAAGAGATTTTTATTAGTAGAAGGATGATACTCGGGGCTTATGTGGGCTATGTTGAATCCTTATTTATAAGGGTGTCAAATCACCCTTTTGGAAATTAGAAATATGTGTTAATGCTGTGGTCGGTAACACGTCTATTCCAGCAGTACAACAAATATGCTCAATGCTCATCGTGATTCCTATTGACGGCTCTCTTCTTTCTCAACATCTTCTCTCCTCTCACTTCAGGTTTAAAGGGCTCCCTCCAGAGGATGCAACTCGAGTATGTGGACGTGGTTTTCGCCAACCGGCCAGACAGCAACACTCCGATGGAGGGTGAGTGATTGATGGCTGACCAGACCCCGGGGGGCTGGTCGGGACAATGCTTGTTGTTCTGTAACATGAGAAGGTGAGAAATACTGACAAGGCCGCTGCCTTCACCAGACTGGTGACCTTTGCCTTTCACCAAAGGGGTTTGTCTTTGTGGTCAAGCGTGTGTGTCCTCATCTGACACACAGACACACACATTTCAAACAATCTTGCCTCATCTCTCATCCTCTATTTTAGTCGACCACTCTCCCTCTCTTTCTCTTTATCCGTCTCTGTGGAATCACTAGTTTCCACAGGGTCTCCGAGCTACACCCGCTCCCAGCCCGCCCTGTTCTTCAGAAGCAGGATTATTTGGCCCCCCAGGGGGAAGCTGGTGTATTTTTGGGCTGGTCTCACTAGATACAAACCCTACTGTGCGCTCCATTCCTTCACTCTAGTGCTGCCTTTCCCACACATCTACCTTATGTGACCATTTATTTCTTTTACACACTTCCAGTTTCTTCCTCAGTTACTTCTCCTTTGTGAGGTGGCCATCATAGATACTTCTATCCAATCCTAAACCTCGTCCACAGGTTGGCTGAAAGGATGGAGTCCCACTAGGCTCACTAAAATATTTCCCCTTTGCCCCCCCCCATGCTTCCTCCCCTGTGAGCCAGCGGACTGTGGGAGGTCAATCTGTCATACTTATCGTTCCCGGGTCCTTGCTGTCACTGGTAGTAGTGGTGACTGGCAGCCGGACCCTGCAGCCTGCTTCTAGTAACCTGTCTCTGCAGATAAAGTCACTGATGTAGAGAAGTCTAATCTGATTGATGGATTGATTGATCGAGAGTCTGACAGGTCATCGAAACTGCACAGAGAGAGATGACAGACAGACAAATATAAAGATAGATAGGCTGTTTTCAGCAGCTCTGACACACAGTCGCTCCAATAATCAGTGTACAACATTGTGCACGTTTTCTTCATCCTTCATTACAGTGGAGCAAGGCCACTCCCATAAATCACTGTGTGGAGGGTCACTTTTAACAACTTGAGAGAGAGTTGGGACTGCATGTACAGACACACAAAACTGTGCATCCTTGTGCACAAGCTTTTCTAAACAGCTTCTCTTGGGGATGAAGTAGCTGTGCAAACATGCAAAAACATGGGACTTCTACATCTCTGTGGGCATTTGCAGTTCATAGGACTTGTTGGTAACACTTCATTTTACAGGTCCGCAAATTTCATGGTAATTAGGTGATAATTAGCAAGTAATTTTAAATTTCTTTGGAATTACTGCCAAATTACCCCAATATTTACCTCAAAATGTAAAAATTACTTTATTATAAACATGATTTAATAATTATATGCTAAAACTGCATATGATCGTTAAAATAGGGCCCTTAGACTTGAGAGAAGCGGCTGTGCGCTGCTCTTCATCGGAGGTGGAAAGCCAAACCTAATAGAAGACACTTTTGATCAGGCACAAATCTCACCATTGTGTGACTTATTGTCAACACAAATGTAACCTGGTAGGTAATGTAATGATTCAGGGAGTTTTTAAAGAAATTTCAAAGAAGTTATTTGCTTATTATTATCTACTTACAAGCAGACATGGAAATAAAGCATATCAATTAACTTTGTATTGTTTTCCTGAAAATGTATTAAATAAATTACCAGCTATTTATTACTGCTTATTGGGAAATAGCGGAATATTATTATTAAATAATGATTATAATAGATATTAAACAAGAAATAAAAGTCCAGAGTCAAGTCCCAAGTCAGGACAGCCAAACAAAGTAATTTTTGATACATTTTGAGGTAAATATTGGGGTAGCTTGGCAGTAATTCCAAAGAAATTTTAAATAGGTTACTTGCTAATTATCACCTAATTACCATGAAATTTACCAACCTGTAAAATGAAGTGTTACCGACTTGTTGTGTACATGTCTAACAAATTGATTCACACACATTACTGATACTTAAAACAAAAAAAATCCCCACTTGAGCTCTGAATGTCGTGTTAAAGATAGGAATGTTAAGATAACTAACAGGTGTGTTCGCATGCATTCATGCGGAACTTGTGTTTGCATTTTGTTCTCGTGACTTTAACTGCTTCCGACTTTGTGTGAGATGACGCGTGTCGCCTTGGGGACAAAAAATGTGATGTCATGGCTGCAGAGTCTCCCTTTGTTACCGTCACTGCGTTCATTCTCCCTTCCACTCATCCTTCCCTTTGTGTTTCTCGTTTTCTCCCCCCTACTTGGCTTGTATCCAGTCTAACAGGCCCAACATGTTTCACAAATAACAAACTTGCTCCTTCCTGTCCTGGATCTGACTCCCCTCTCATTCCCCCTACTGTTCCCCTACTACTGCAGCTGTCACTCATAGTGATGAGGCCGTATAGAAGTTTTCCCCCGAGGGGTTAAAGGCCTAGCTGGAATTTCATCTCACATGTGGCCAAATAGCATACTTCATAAAGCACTCGCATATATGATGAGAATGTGCCTCAAGGAGAAGCTTCTGTGCCATTCAGTCATTGTTTTAATAGGCATACCACAGCCTGCAGAATAAACTGTCCAAATATCTGCACAATGTTGCTATCCAGTCACTCTGCATCATTTTTTTTATTAGACAGAGCAATATGCAGCAAATTGAATCCATTCAATCAGCTGAATATGGAAATCCCCTGGAGAGAGTGAATAAAGAAAGGGATACACAGGCAGAGGAAAAGAGAAGACATGACATCAATAAATAGACTTTATAATAATCCCTCCAGTCAGCAAATGAAGTGGTACCGCCACAGCATACTGAACACAAACCCAAAGCAGTCAGGACGTTCCTTCAAGTGCCAGGACGTCACCTCTCTGCAGAGCTGCATGCAGGATGATCTCACCCACTCAGTACCTCAATACTTCCTTCTTTCCCACGATTATAGAACTAAGAAAGGGCTTCATCGGTCATTGAAAATCTCCTGTGGTGTGACATATTGATTACAGCTCCGTGTGTATGCATGAGGAGGATAAACTTCAAAATGAATACCACCTCCCAGTAAAGCAACTCTCACATCGAGATCTAAACATCCACATAGACACTGCACAGATCAACACCAGAGTTTGCTGCTGAATGCTTTCTTCCACGCACCTTTCTGCACTCTGCACTCTGCAGAAGGGCACTGTGATACCTGCTGGCTGAAGTTGAGTGTTGCTGCTGTGAGAGGTCTCAAGGACGGGCTGACATTGGCAGTTTGTACATTTGCATTTAACACACAAACAGAATTTGACCCATATTTCATGCGTGTGCTCACACAAAAACAGAACACACACATTCACAATTCTCATTAGGCCTCATCTATAATATGTGAGAAGAGCGAATTTGCACGTAAATGAACGTTCCTGACCATTTTTACTGCCATTTCAGCATCACCTTATATAATCTTCAATAAGCTGTTTCAAAGAGAACATTCGTTTGATAAATCACAACTTTGTTTTATGCATGTGTTATTGAAAACATACATGTTAAATACTTTATAAATTAGTTAACAGGCTCTCGTTTTTTTCCTCTCATCAGTAAAACAAACAGGATGTACGCTAGCCTTTCATATTAGATTCAATGTTATACTGTAAGTAGGCTACAATTATCTGATTAATACGAACATTCAGGCTCCCTCATGTGGCTCAAAGGTGTACTGCAGATATAAATGTTAAATGAAAGACTATGGAGGAAATTCTGCAAATTTATTCGGCGACCCTAATAATATTTCCTGCGACCCACCTATGGGTCCCGACCCAGTCTTTGGGAATGACTGCTCTAGATAGTATATGACAATTCAGTCAGAACCTAAATTACTAAACAATATGGTTATGTTTTATTATCGTCAGGCAAGCATAAACATAAGACTTTATTGTGTGTGCCAATAAATAGTGAATTAAAGGAATAGTTTGACATTTTGAATGGAAATATGTTTATTCACGTTCTTGCTGAGAGTTAGATGAGAATATACCACTCTCATGTCTGTAGGTAAATATAAATATGAAACTAAACTTGGTTTGCTGTGAACAGCTATCCAAACTCTATCTAAAGTAGGGCTGTCAATCGATTAAAGTATTTAATCGTGATTAATCGCATGATTGTCCATAGTTAATTGCGATTAATCGCAAACAAATCACACATTTTTTATCTATTCAAAATGATCCTTAAATAGGGATTTGTCAAGTATTCAATACTCAATCATGGTAGTGGGCAAATGTGTTTGCTTTATGCAAATGTATGTATATATCTACTATTGGAAATCAATTAACAACACAAAACAATAACAAATATTGTCCAGAAACCCTCACAGGTACTGCATTTAGCATTAAAATATATGCTCAAATGATAACATGGCAAACTCAAGTCCAACAGACAACAACAGCTGTCAGTGTGTCAGTGTGCTGACTTGAATATGACTTGCCCCAAACTGCATTAGATTATCATAAAGTGGGCATGTCTGTAAAGGGGAGACTCGTGGGTACCCTGAGAACCCATTTTCATTCACATATCTTGAGCTCAGAGGTCAAGGGACCCCTTTGAAAATGGCCATGCCAGTTTTTCCTCGCCATAATTTTGCGCAAGTTTGGAGCGTTATTTAACCTCCTTCGCGACAAGGTTCACATTTTAGGGTGCTCTACCATCTTTCACGCCGCACTCCTGCCTTTAGACACAATGTGTGGGAGTTAACCTCACTTCAGTGATTGACAGGTATGATTGATAGACTAGGCCGTACTCCTCATTGAGGGCAAGTTGAGCCAAGAGACCACTTTTCTTTTGGAAAGTCATATTTTGAAAACCGTTTATTTTTTATCCAAAGTCATTATACCCAGGGCTGGACTGGGAAAAAAAATCGGCCCTGGCATTTTGGCCGAGACCAGCCCCATCACCGGCCATTTGTGCTGTGTGTACCACGTTATGTTGAAGGCTCTGTTCGAGGAAATACCTTAAAATAAGGGTTGTTTTGCGTACTTGCAACCTTGAGACCTCAAAAATAAGGAGGATTTCAAAACCAAAGTGGGGGGTCTGGAGGTCCTCCCCCAGAAAAATTTGATTTTCAGAGACTTTGTTTCCTGACTTCTGGTGACTTTAAAACAATGAAAATAACAAAATAATAAGTACACTGCAACAGCATTTTTATGTTAAACTTCTAATTTTACCTTTAAATCTCAGGAAAGAAAACGGAATAATTTGCCCCTCTGGCATAAACTTTGCGTGTGAATATCTGGCATAAACTAATATTCATTAGTTATAATTATTTTTTTTGCCCCTGCTGTCACTTTTTTAGGATTATACATGCTGTACAGAGCTCCCTCCCTCATCTCTCTCCCTCTCCTCCTCACTTTGGCCGCCCGGCACAGATCAATTAAGGAAAAGAAATTGGCCGATTTACCTGTTTAACATACGTCGGCCCACCGGGAAAATGCCCGGTATGCCAGATGGCGAGTCCAGCCCTGATTATACCCAAGGATGCACCACATCCTGAAACATATGTATATATTTTACTTGGAGCCATTACTGTCATGCCCTCACTTTACAGACGCCTCAAGTAAAAACTGGCTCAACTCACCCGGCTCTCCCTAGCAATCTTCTCATCTAAATTATTCACTAATCTCATACATTCAAGAGCATATTAACACAGAACATGTCGTTCATACCCACAACTTCACCCACATCCTCCTCCCTGAACACCCGCAGTGGGCTTATGTGAGTGGGGTGTTGATGGTGTACGCTGGATATCTCACCTGAGCACTTTGCTCAGCGTGGCGTCTGGTGTTGGAGTTGATGACTCACCGCGGCCTCGTGAAAAGAAAATTTATGCTAAGACTGGCCAGTAGGTATAAACATGGATGTTGCCGTGGATCAAGTTGTCATTGGGCTGGATTATTCGTATACTCTGAAACTCTTATGAACTGTATGCGCCTCCGAGGTTCCTACTTGGTTCACAGTTTTTCCCTCCATCCTTACATCCCTCCCTCCCTTACGGAGCAGATGCTCTGTTATTCCTCTACCCTCCCACCTGCTTCACCCACACCCACACACACACACTTGCTCTCTGTCTC
Source organism: Adelosebastes latens (assembly GCA_916700685.1). NCBI lineage: Eukaryota > Metazoa > Chordata > Actinopteri > Perciformes > Sebastidae > Adelosebastes > Adelosebastes latens. The sequence goes on from CAKAKR010066805.1 coordinate 18,513, forward strand.
TCGCTGAGCTACATTTCGGTCCAGAGAGAGTACTACTGATGAAAAGGAATCGCTCTTTTTTAATCACACTCTGCTGTGGTCTCATCTCTTCACCCTCATTTTCAGTCTTCATATTTTGCGCTCACAAGTTACATTGCTCTAATGTAGTTTCATTAATGCATTGTAAGTGCAATTACAGACTAAAAGCAAACAATTATAGACTAAAGTAATCACATAAATTACTTTATCACCGTGTTGTTTTCTTTAGTAATTAGAGAGTTTGTGCACGGCATACAACAGACACACATTCAAAATAATAGCCGTAATTTCACCCTCCTATGTGAGATTTTCTCGGTTAAAAACTCCGTTGAGAAAGAATCTCACTGTGGTTTTTATTAAATCCAATTTTGCTTATCCACTATTCCACCCACAATTACTTACCCGGGCGCAAATAGCCTACACAAACCACTAAAGGCCACTGTGGCTGATTTCAACCCCTACAGCTGTAACTATGATTTGTTCAACTGCACAAGCAACATTGTGCCAAGGTTGGCTGAGTCTTTTCATTTAACCCATGCAGCGTTTGAACACATGAAGTGGTATGATCCCCAGGAAAGAATATCTGCATGAGTTTAAAAGGACCCGAGCCTTTCTCACAAAGAGGCTGAATACATCTCAAGCATCATCTTTGCTTTTACTGTCCTAAAGGTGCCAGTTTTACCGAAAGGCTTTTTTTTTAAATTATTTGTTGTAGTCTTCTTTAAACCTTGTTCAAGTCTTTTATCAGAATTGTGTTATTCTATGATGTAAAATACCAAATTAATGTAATTATTCTGTTTTTTTGTGTGTGTATATAATGTGAAATTTTGCAACCAAACCTTCATATAAATAGAGTTTTTAAATGTTTTTCCTGCAGGGTATATAAAAGTTGCAACAGTGGCGCCATCCACTGTTTGATTATTGACAATGTACGTATCTGCTCTTTAATATTTTGTTTTTACAGAGATAGTGAGATCGATGACGCATGTGATCAACCAGGGGATGTCCATGTACTGGGGGACGTCCCGCTGGTCCGCCATGGAGATCATGGTGAGTGATGGAAAAAGTCTTTGTGCATCTCCTAGCAATGAGATGAACATGAGATGAATACATTTTAAAAAAGCTTCCTATGACAAATAGTTCTTAAGAAACTGGGCTCTATTTAGGGCTGGGCAATATATTGATATTATTGCTTTTTGTCTATCCCTGTAATCATATTGTGGGAACTTTTTTGAATAATAATAAATGTGTTGTCTAAATCACCATTACAAAGCATTTACAGAATCAGATATCTTCCAGAATGGTTTCAGAAAATGGGAAAATGCAGCTAACGGTGACAGTTTTAGTTTACTACGCAATATGTTAAATGTGCTGAACATCACCGACAACTTCACATGTGATTTCTGATGGCTATACAGATATTTAAAAAAAATATATATATTGATATAAAGCCTAGTGGTTCTCAACCTTTTTCCTTAAGGGACCCTTTTTCTATCATTGAGTAAACTGACGACCCCTGACTAAGTGACATATATTATGGATATTTCATATTATATTCAATGCATAACCATAACAGTACAGAACAACTGATAAACTGTACAATTAACCCAAATTGTTTATGCAGTATCTGCAGGAAGTTTGTGTAAAAAGAGCAATTAGGAAGAATTTTGAGCAGATTATTTCCTGTTAATATTGCATCAAAGATGATTTCCTGTTATTTTTTAGCAACTTTTAATACAATTCTGTCTGTATTTAAATTTTTAAATTTTATAAAAAATTTTTTTAACAATCATACCTACTTTGTATGCTTCTTTTTTGAGAAATTCAGTGTTTTCTTCTCCCTGACGCTTGGCCATTGTTCTATTAGCTCTTTGGTTGTTTTAACTGCGTACTTTCCTAATGCCGTACAAGGCTGTTTAGCAGAGAGGGAAGAGTCTGTGAATATGACCTGTGTTCAGGTTTTCACCGTGCCTTTATCCTGTTTATCTCTTAAATAATAATCCAAACTTTAAAAATAACAATTTCATTTAGTTTCTAATTTCTTCACAGAAATTAATGAAATGCTGAGAGATGTATACTGATGTTTTTAAAAGACGTTGTCTTACACTCTTAAAATCAGGAAGGCCTTACGACCCCCCATGAAGCTTTGGTGACCCCTAGTGGGGGTTGGGACCCCCAGGTTGGGAACCAGTGATATAGAGTACATCCATTTTGCCCACACTACCAAAGCTATCAGCACTTCTTTGTACTTTAGAAGGGGACAATGAAATCCAAAATGAGCTGATATGTTGAAATCCCATACATAGAGCAGTGGGAGAAGAAAAAAAAGAAAATCTTTAGACATAAAGGTCAGTGTTGCACGTGTTCCTCATCTCATGAACATTTCTCCCCTTTCTTTTTATTCCCTCTTCACATTCAATTAGGAAGCGTACTCTGTGGCCAGGCAGTTTAATCTAATTCCACCGGTGTGTGAGCAGGCAGAGTATCACTTCTTCCAGAGGGACAAAGTGGAAACTCAGCTGCCGGAGCTCTACCACAAGATAGGTAAGTCTAAAGCAGGGACGGCCCAACTTTTTTGATTGTGGGCCATATACAGACAAATATGAAGAGTTGCAGGCCAAACAATAGTAAATGTCTAGTTTTCAACCAATTACACTGCAAGTAAATCAGCGTTTTTAGACCAGAAAAAAACACGTGCCAGTGTATGAAGTGTGGGACTGATGTTTAGATTCATAGTGTCTTCCAACATTGTACTCCTTCATCACCGCAACGGATTCGTTGGGAATTAAGCAAACACACTTCCCCTTGACTTTCCCAACGCTTCTGTCTTTTCGATTCCGCTATGTTTACCTAATCAAATGTTTTCATCGACTAGTAGTTAATGTAGGTCAAGTAGTTGTTCAAAATGCCAGCAACATCTAGTGTTCAAACTAAGAAGTGCAATGTACACACACTGCAATTTATTTTTATTTGAAATACGCTCAAGCCATATTCTAGGTTTTTTTTTAAAAATTCACCACGGGCCGCAGTTTGGCCACCCACGGTCTATTGTAAGTTTCTCCTGAAGTCAAGCCTTTGTGAATAGATTTAGGGCTGTGATAGATTTTGTACCCTGTTGCTCAGTGACTCTTGTTCCATCTCAGGTGTGGGTGTGGTGTCTTGGTCTCCTTTGGCCTGTGGAATCATCACCGGAAAGTACGAGAACGGCGTCCCAGAAACCTCCAGGGCCTCAATGAAGGTACAGCTTCAATTTCTTTTGACCACCTACCTAATATCTATATGTTCAAATCTTTTCACTTTTATCCAACAAGTACAAAACCAACAATTAAACATAATCTGGTTCATGTTATTTCTGCCTGATTTCTACTGCTCCTCTAGCCATACCAGTGGTTGAGGGAGAAAATAATGAGTGAGGATGGGAGAAAACAACAAGCCAAGCTAAAGGACCTGACTCATATTGCAGAGAAGGTCGGTTGTACTTTGCCGCAGCTAGCCATAGGTAAGGGACAATATGAACACCCTCAACTTTCCATTCCTGTGAGAGCGAACAAATAAAATATTGCCCAGTGTTTCTCTACATACTGTCTGATACCTTGATACCATAATAACAACTGTAATATCCCTGATCTTTAGCCTGGTGCCTGAGGAACGAGGGAGTGAGCTCAGTGCTGCTGGGATCCTCCAATCCAACCCAGCTAACAGAGAACCTGGGAGCCATTCAGGTATAAAGACCATTTCCTGAACCTGAGTAATACTGAATATCTATTTCATTATTTGGTTCAGTCTAACAGCATTGATCGTGTGCTTTTTTCTTTGTTTTGTGCACCGCAGGTAATTCCAAAGATGACACCAGGCATTGCCACAGAAGTGGATCATATACTGGGAAATCGTCCTCACAGTAAAAGGGACTACCACCATTAGGATGGACCCTGTTTTAGTGAACTATGCTCCAAAAAAGCCTCTCAAAGCTCACTTCTCACAGCCATGGCACCATAAGTGCGTGCCCAACTTGTGCTTGTGTGCGCGTATGACTGTATGTGTGACTGTGTAAAGTGTTCTGCTTGGCTCCTTGTCTGTATGAAGATCAACCAGTACTCATTATCGTATAGTGAGCTACTTGACAAAAACATGCATGCTACAGCTATAGCAGCCGGCCACTGGACTGAACAACAGTTAGAAGATCCAGCCAGATGATTTCTGGAGCGAAATTCTCTTCCACTCCAAAAAGCTGCCGAACCACAAATTTAAAGAAGCATAGGATTAGATTACGGACAAATAGATCACTGCACAATCAATCTGATTGACAACTAACATGTGCTGGTTAACAAACAATCATAATTTTCTGAATAAGGGTGTCATTGCATCAAGAAAAGAAAACTGAGGAGGCATTTATTGCCCCACACAAGTATCACATAAGATCATGGCAGTGCAGTAAATACATGAAAACAGATTAGGTATATAAAAGATGTATACCCAATGTTACAGAACTCTACTAGATGTTTGTGACGTGAAGAAAAAAAATCAATGATGACGTGTGTAATTGGGTCTCAGCAGACTGGATGATATGCTTACACTTCCCATTGCAGCTGGAGCTGGCCTGTCAACATGATGAATTATTTCAGTACTGGATTATCTGAAATTCTGCTCACAATGTTGTCGCTAAAACCAAGAGAGCTAAGTTAAACTGAAATATGTTTCAAAACATCTGTACTGACTGTTATCTATATTTTCCTCATTAAGCAGCTTTGTCAGAATGAGCTTTTCATCTCCTTGTGTTGTATTTTTCACTTATGCAAAAGTACAGCATAGTGTACTTCCATATTGTGCCCCTTTAACCCATTTTTAATTTAGACTATGCCAGACTTTCTATCAGTAAGGATGATGTCTGATCCATTTAATTTCAGTTTGTGTTGTGGCTAAAACTTTTGTCTAGTTGAAGTTGGTGGGAGCTTTTGAATTTAACAAACAAAGCCATGTAGCTAATGAAGATACTCAGTAAAAGCAGTCATTGCACCGGGAACTCTTATCCAACTTCTCTCAGATGCCAGTTTTACATAATGGGATGATCTTTATGTTATGTTCTGTCTGTACAAACATGTATTTTAGTGTCCTCCTTCATCAGATTTGTACATAAGAATAAAAATCTTATAATTCTCATGTGATATGTTTTAGAAGATCTATAGTAATTTTTCTATTAATGTTATGGATGCCTTCTAATTTTCGCCCCTTACGAATTGAAATAACAAAGTTAGAGTAGACTTATTTGTTTGCTGAGTAACATTGTAAAAAAAAGCCTGTGACTTGAAACACTGCCGTAGTTACTGCTGTTTGCTGTTGGGGTTTGTCTGTGTCTTCCTGTTTTATAATACAATAATGTGTAAATTATTTATTTGACTTGTTTATTTTTATTTATTTTATTTATTTTATTTATTTATTTGCACATATATAAAACTGCACAAAATCCAGTCAATGAAAAAAAACAAGAGATGTGTCAGGAGAGTTCAAGAAGCCACAGGCTTATACAAGAGACCTCCCTCCAACCCCGGGAGAAAAAAATAAATAAATAACAAAAAAGGAAAAAAGATCTAAACTAACATAATTATAAAAATACAACAAAAGTTAAACAACAACAAGAAGTACACAGTGGAACACAATCCAATAAAAACATTGAAATACATACATAAAAAAGGTACAGAAAAAAAGGAAATATATCTAAACATATCAAAGGATCATTAGACATTATTAATTAAATGTGATGATAATTTCCTTTTAAAATGTTCTAAGGATAACGAGCTCTTTAATAAATGTTTTTTAATAAAATAATGTGTGAATTATTTATTATTATTATTATTATTATTATTATTTATAATGATTATTATTTGACTTGTGAAAAGTATATACGCTTTTTTTCCACTATATTTAATTATTTTTATTTTGTTGATTTTGTAACATGGTTTCCATGGAAACAAAGGCGAGCGTTTCCGGGTGAATCAGCCAATGAGGTGCTCTCTTGTTCAGAGGCGTGAGATCTGATTGGCTCCAGGGTTACTTCCTGGTTTCTACTCAGCTGGCCGCTTCGAAGCCCGCGGTTTATAAAACTAAACTACAGCAGGACGAAGTGAAATAGTGTAAAAAATAGCTTCCTTAAATAGCCTTGCTGGTGTGGTGTCGAAGTTGTGCTAACGCCACGGTAACGTCAACTCGGAATAAAGCTGTTGAAACTGCAGCGGCAGAAGGAAACACCGCACGGCTTCGTTTTGTTTGTAACGTTAGCAGATAGCTAGTTAGTTAGCCAGATATCTCAGAGGAGGTCACGTTACCTTGCCAACTAGCGTCAACTGAAACTGCTTTGTCCTTGTTAGGAAACACAAGCCGCGCAGTTACCTTTCTACGGGTGAGTGTTGTTTTGGACTTCAAATCAGACGCTAAATACCCGAGCAACTCAAGTGTTATCAATAAAACATTTCTCTGTTAGCTGAACCTAGAACAGGGGTCTGCAACCTGCGGCTCTTTAGCTCCTCTCCAGTGGCTCCCTGTGGATTTCTAAAAATGGAAATGAATAACTGTTTATTGTTTACATTTTTATTTATCATTGTTGTAGGTCTATGGTACGACGGAGTATTAGGGCCACATTGAGGAAAAAAATAAAGCTGAAATTACGAGAATAAAGTCATAATATTACGAGAATAAAGTCATAATATTACGATAAAAAAGTAATAATATTACGAGAATAAAGTCATAATATTACGAGAATAAAGTCACAGGTTTACGAGAAAAAAAGTCGTAATATAAAAAAAAGTAATTTTACGTGTTATTAAATTTTTTACTACTTTTTACTACTTTATTTTCGTAATTTTTTACGATTTTTTTTCATAAAGTTATTACTTTATTCTCATTATATTACGACTTTTTTTCGTAAAGTTATGACTTTATTCTCGTAAAATAATGACTTAATTCTCATTATATAACGACTTTTTTTTCGTAAAGTTATGACCTTTTCTCAAAATCTCAGATGTTTTTTCCCTCAATGTGGCCCTAATACTCCATCGTACATTTGCACTTTGACCCTCACTGCATTAGACTTATATACTATATACTTAGACTATAAACTGTGTTACCTTCATCACAATGCTAAAATGTTTTGCGGCTCCAGACAGATTTTTTTTTTGTGCCTAAAATGGCTCTTTTGATAGTAAAGGTTGCTGACCCCTGACCTAGCTAATCTGTAAACGCATAATGCTGCAATCCATTAATTATCTCTATATCTCAGCTGGATAACCAACAGCAATGTCGCTGTCGACTGAGGCTCATTTTGGGGTGAGCCAAAGCAGCAGATTTAAAGGAGACACTATTTGTGTGGTGCCCGACCTCACCTCTGATCTCCTGGAGGATGACTTTGACCTGAATAAGTCCTACCCATGTACCCAGAGACCGGTGTACAAGAAGAGCCGTAGGGCATTGCAACGTCGTTATCTTCTTGGTTCCTTGAGCGGTGAGTGTAACTGTAATTGATTAACCTTTAAACATTGTATCAATCAACAATGACCACATTTACATTTGCTGTTTTTCTTTGATGAAAGTAAGTTGACTATATTTGAGTTTGGGACTATTTTTTCGGACGGAAACAGGCCATTTAAAGAAGTCATCTTGGGCTTATATGAAAATAATTAGTTGCAGCTTTAAAGCAGCAGTGGGTAGAATTTGAGCAAATATGATTTTAAAAAAAGTTATTTTTTATAAAACTGTCACTAAATCCTGACAGTAGTACATGAGACAGGTAATCGGAGAAAAAAAAACATGTGCCTCTGTGTCCTCTGGTGTCCTCCGGTGCTCCTAAAGGCATCTGCAAGATTTCACAGACCGAAGGAAAACAACCAATCAGAGCCGAGCTGGAGTCTGCCGTATCACTCGCAAACTCCGATCAAACGGTCAAACTAGGCCGCGCTGATCAAATATGAATCAATATTCTGATATTGTAATGCCTATTTCTCACCTCAAATGTTTTCAGAAACATCTTGTAGTGTACTGTTTATCTGTAAAATTAGAAAGTTTGTGATCTTGCAGCCATGTTGAGATCAGTTGAGGAAATACCAAGCACCGCTCACCAGCCGGAGCAAACATTCTCATTTTACAGCTAAACGGTACACTACAAGATGTTTCTGAAAACGTTTGAGGGGAGAAATAGGCATTACAGTAACAGAATATTGATTTATATTTGATCAGCGCTGCCTAGTTTGACCGTTTGATCGGAGTTTGCGAGTGATTAACAGCTGCCTCCGTTGAATGAACAGCCAATAGGAATGCTCTCTCTCTCTCTCTGAAATGACCTGTGATTGGCCAAAGTGTCCCGTGGCATTTTTTTAAAGCCTGAAAACAGAGCCATGAGGAGGTGCAGAAGTCTAGTTTTCTCTCAGAGCACTTGAATTACAATATGCTGAAAGGTTATTATGGATTTTTTGCCCAATAATGCCAAAAATATACAGCCTACTTTCTGCCTAGTGCAGGTTTAATTGTGAGGATGAGGGTGAGAGAAAGTGCCAGTTTTTTAAAATGTCTGTCCCTTGATTTTTTTGCTTACAGGTGAAAATTTGGATATTTGCACTTCTGTTGCAACAAGAAACCTCCAAATCTCTAGCTTGCATCCTGGCTCTCAGGTTTCTGCTGTCTCCCTGCCACACCCGCCCACTATGTCAGAGACCGAGGAAAGCTTGTTCAGTCAACTAATCTCTGGAGATTTTGGCCTGTCGGGATCTCCGTCTGCCCTTAACCCAAACAAAGTCGTTCTTACAGTCAACCATAAAACCAGAGAGGTACTGTGTGTGCACTTAATGAGAGTTGTGACAACTGAGCAGAGTTGGTCAGCAACTAGAGCATACGCTGTAAATGTGTTTTATCTTAATTTTTCAGATTTTGTCAGCAAATGAACAGGCCTGCAAACTGTTTGAGTGCACCACAGAGGAGCTGATTGGAAAAAAGCTGTCCTGTTTCTTGAATAAAACCAGTCAGGTCCTGGAAGAAGCATTGGAAGAAAATTTTCCGCTAGTGGATGGAACTGTTGCGGCTGTGTCTGGAAAAGTGGTATGAAATATGCTGACTAAAAAACTTGGAAATTAAGAGTGTTTTTTTCTTTTGTAGGTTTAATGTGCTACTTTTTCTGTAGGTGGATGCTGTGACATTATCTGGAGAGGTGCCTGTGTCAGTATGTACCTACAGACAGTCACAAAATGAAGAGCACTGGCTTGTCATGATGGAAAGTGTTGAAAGGGTATCAGCCAGTCTTTCCTTTTCACAAGACGTAAGTACATCATTATTTAGCAGCCTCAGGAGTGGGATTTCTCTTTTCTTTTTTGCATTTTTCATGAGAATTTCTGCTTTCTTCAAATACATGCTACTGGGTAATATGACCATTTCCTTACCCATTAAAACAATTTTATGTTACACTTTTGATTTCATTTCTAGGGCAGTATCCTAACCTGTGACGTGGCGTTTGCCCATCTCCATGGATACCACCATCCTGACGAGTTAAAAGGGGCGTCTGTGAAGGAGCTAATCCCCTCTTTACAAATCCCCCTGCACAGTAATGCGTTGCCCAAAGTAAGCACACTCTACAGCCAAAACTGTCCCACTCAGCTAAGGAAAGCTCCCTTTTTTTTAAGCTTTGCTTTCATGTTTCTGGTTACCAATGTGCATCTTAGACAGTTAAGGAAAACAGAGAAAAGAAATGTTACCCCACAACATTTTAAGCTCAGGTATTTCTGTAAGTCTGTCATCTTTAACTTTGCTTTTCCTTCTTTCTTTCAGATGCTGAGGGTTCAGAGAGTGTGTGGTAAAAGCAGAGGGGGTGCATCAGTACCGCTGTGTGTCAAAATTCAGGGGGCAGTGGTATGTGGGAGGCCCCAACACCAAAGCGATGGGACTGATTGCACCTGCCCATCAGATAGTCTTGAAAGATCAGATGCACAAGACAGTCAGCCGTGCTCTCCTCACACCTCTTTATACAAGTCTGAAGCCTCAAACCCTGGAGAGCCATCCTCTGGTAAGGTGTTTAGTTGTTTTTTTAAAGAGGCTGGGACGTTATGCTAGGTCAGAGGGGGATTAAAAAACACCCAATATTATTCTGTGAAACTGAACATCCTGCAGTATATACTCTTAAACCTTTTAAAGTAAGAAAAATATACAGAAGCTACACAAGATAATGCAATGAATTATGAATGAAACTAGAATGACGTGTTCCTTAAGGGGTTGAGAAAATTCCTCTTAAAGCTGAAGTAGGCGAGATTGGAGCAAATATGATTTAAAAAATTTTATTTTTATAAAACGGTCGCTATATCGTGACAGTAGTACATGAGACAGGTAACATGTGCCTCTGTGTCCTCCGGTGCTCCTAACGGCATCTGCAAGATTACACTTATCGGAGGAAAACAAGCAGTAAGAACTGATCTGAGGTCCGCTGTCCAGCTGCCGTCTATGAGAGCCGTCTGTCAATCACTCGCGAACTCCAACCAAACGGTCAAACGAGGCCGCGCTGATCAAATATGAATCAATATTATGTTACTTTAATGCCTATTTCTCTCCTCAAATGTTTTTAGAATCATCTTGTAGTGCACGGTTTAGCTGTCAAATGAGAAAGTTTGTGCCGCGACCGCCATTGTGAAATCTGTTCTGGTCACATCACCGGAGCACAGCCAATAGGAACGCTCTCTCAATGAAATGACCTGTGAATGGTCAAAGTCTCCCGTCACGGGATAGATTTAGATTTAGAGCCATGAGGAGGTGCAGAAGTCTAATTGTCTCACAGAACACTTGAATTACAATATGCTGAAAGTTATTATGGAATTTTTGCCCAATGATGCCAAAAATATACAGCCTACTGCCACTTTAAGCTAAATAAACAATTGAAAAACACATTGGATCTGAAAACTGCATTGTCACAAAGCTAAAATCAGGGCTGTTTTTTTAGGTCATGAAAAATTGTCTTTTTGGAGGCTTTCACAGGATAGTAAAAGTTGGCAAATACTGATCAGTCAGTATCACACTGATGCAGAACCATTTTGACCATATATGGAACTTACAATGAAAGTTTAGCAACTTTTAGTGTTCATTTCCTTTTTCATTAAGTGTTTTCATGTCTACCCCCTGAAGTGTGTATTAGTTGATTTGTATCTTCAAAACAATTTGATATTTTGCTGGTTTAACCAATAAAATTATCCAAAATAATCATTATAGGGTAAAACTATGTACCCTAAAACATGTTATTCATCATATACTGTAATTTAGTAACTAATTGTGCTTTACAGGAGTGAAAGTGGACAACATCGTCCTCTCCCCCAGCCCTGCACTGGAGTACTCTGGAACAGTTTGGGTGTTTGCTCCTCTGAGCGGTCTCCTGCTGCTCCGCCCCGACGGCTCCATCTACAGCATCCACAACCACCTGGCCCTCAGTCTGTTTGGCTACAACAGGGACGAGCTGCTGAGAAAGGTTAGCCGACATGACCGGCTGAACGAGGCTGTTTGGATTGACATGCCAACTTTTACATTTAATGTCTTCTGCTGCTTTGTCATCAACAGAGTGTCACTTTTCTGATGCCCGGTTTCTATGGATGGATGTCTGACTCGGACAGAAAGGCCAGCCCCTACTCTGATTCTCAAGCAGAGGTTAATAAAAGTGCAGCCTCATCCAAAATATCAGGGAAATCCGGTGAGCATTTGTATGTATTTGTGATGTGTACAAGATGGCAGCTTTTTCAAAACCCACTTGCAGTGATAAGTCTAAACCAGAGGTTTTCAAACTGGCACAGTGTCAGACTTTCAAAACCCCTGGTCTAAACTGTGGTAAATCACGGGTTTATATGGTATAAAATATGTGATGTGTCTTATCTGTCCAACCTGGTTTTCGCCCATATACACCTCACAATGGTGTCCCTTCATGCCAATGCTGCTGCTCCGTTCTTTAACTCTGTGTTTTTATTTTGTCTTGTCATACAGTACTATTTTGTTCACACTATGTGATTTAATCTTTTCCTTCTGTTTCTCAATCCTTAGACCCTTCCTCACTGGTGGCTGGTGATATGGCCATGGTGCACCAGGCTGCCCTGGGAAGAACCTCCACAGGAAGAGGCAGGATCTTCACTGGAACCTGTACCAGGCTGGAGAAACCAGGCAGCGGTTTGTCTACCCTTTCTCCTCCTGCTGTCACCTCCACAAGAGTAGTTATGTAAGTAGCAATCCCCATGTCCTTATCATAAGCCGCCTGAATGTTTTTACTGAAGAACTCAATGACTTGATATTACCAGAGGATAATAAACTTCTTGAATGTGACCTTGTTTAACCTGCACAGAAACTTTTATGCCAGCAGACATTAGAATTAATAATAGACCAAATCTTTGTATGCTTTGTATTTTCACAAATAATGGACCAGACAAATGCTGCTGTAGCAACATCCAGGGACCTAAAAGCAGCAGACTGCATGTATATTTAATGTGCCTGGCAGTAAATATGAAAACACAACAATTCTACGGTCGATCCCGATGCCCTCTCTGTGTATATAACAAGCCAATAGAGACACTAAAACACTCTTTAAGTGACGGTTAATCTTTTTTTGATTTTTTTCTGTGCAAAGTATGGATCTGAATTGTTTAGATTTTGTAACCTGGGATCATAACGGTTTCAGTAATGTTGGTTCAGTCTTTTGTAAACAAACAACATTAGCAGATCAAATGGTCCTGATTGTGAGAGTGGAGGAAGATGAAGATTTCAGAATAAATTTACAATATATAAATGCTCCTCTCTTTTGCCATCTGTTGGACAAATAATGTCACAGCATGTTTGGTCAAAAAGATATCTTAATTTATAATATATAGTGACTTATCCAATTCTCAGGTTTAGTGAAGGAGATGAGTGAGAGGCATCAAGGGCTCAAATGAAAGTTTATTCCACCATAGAAATACTTTAAATGGTCATGGACCAGACCTGTGACAGCCATATTACTATGGAATTGCTGTAGTGCAGACCTTTTCAATTGGCAGCCCGTTGGTCAAATCCAGCCCTTTAACAACCTAATTCTGGCCCTTGGATCATTTATAAATATTTCTTCCAATAAGAGACTTTATTCAAGTTCATCAACGTTACCACTCGCGCTATTGACACTGTTACGGACTGTTAAAAGCTATATCATTGTGTTCAAGTTTATGGGTGTTTACATAGTTTGATTATTAGATCATCATTTTATTAGTAGGCTAATTAGCCCATTCATTAGTTATGTCATGTTAAGCACAGAAATACTTAAATAAAAAGTTTCAACACAGGCTGTTTAAGCAGAGGGAATTTAGGATAGTCGAGCTGAATAAAGTAAGATGTTAAATGCAACATTGTGTTTATTAAAGCAACAACCTACTAAGATTAAAAGGTGTATTGTTTTCACATTTAAATTCCTAGCTCAGACTTAAAAAATGTGAATGTTCAGCTCCTTGGCACTTCACTGTAGTCTTATACATGTTTTTTATCAGTCAATGACTACATTACCAAGAGAAATGAATGTCCCATGGTGTTGATGATCACCCTTGCATTTCGATTAATGATGCATAATTAAGGTCCTCAAACAGTTATGTAGTACATACATTAATTATTGGTTGACAACCTTCTTTATCATAAGTTTGACTACACTACAAAGTTTTAATCATGTTGAACTTTTGTTACAGCCAAACAGACAAGAACACACATCAACTGGCTGAGAGCCTTGGGAAAACACTATCAGCTTAAAAAACTACTCCTGATCACTAAATGTGACATTCACAATAGATAATTTTTGGCTAATATTGCCTGTGTCCTCATTCTCCCACAAGGAAAAAGAAATCTTGAGGGACTTATGTTTTTTTCTTGTGTCAGAAATAGATGAACACACTGATTATAAGCAACATCTGCTAGAGGTTTAAACATTCATTCTGAATGTGCACATGTCTGATCACAAAAAGATTTTTCACAAAATATCTCGTACCAGATTTTTTGCCTTTTATAATATGATCATTACATTATTATTTGATCCTGATTGGCTGATTGACTTGTATTAAAATCCAGCCATTGTTTCCTTAGGGCTGATGACACTACAGAGCTGATGGAGGAGGCAGCCCAGGTTGCTCTTTGCATTAGCCAGCTAGAGAGTGCTGATTCCACTCAGGCACTCCTCAAGACATTTACCTGGGTCGAACCTCCAGAAGAAGAGACCTACTGCATGGTTCCCACCAAACCACCACGCCATAACAAAGAGCAGCAGCTAGGCAGTACAGTTCATAAAAATAATCAACCTGCCAACAAGATTATACCAGGTATGATGCAGCTCAACTGTTGTAGATTTTGTGTTTTTTCATAATCATTTATTTGTAGCTCTTCCTTGCAAACCAAAAACTAAACTGAAGTATATATACATACACATACAGTATATATATATATATACTGTATGTGTATGTAAAGATTTCATATTGTGTGGAGTGTTTTCATGCTTACAGTGAGCAATGGCATTAAAAGCACGGTCTTTGAGAAACTGTATTGAGCATTTCTCTGTGTTTTTTGTTGTTGTTGTTGTTGTCCTCAGACATTCCCAGACAGAATGGACATGCTGCTGGCAGGGTGGGTGGCACCTCAACGGACGTAGGCAAAGACCACCGCTCATGTGCCTCTGTCCTCCAAAACTCCAGCTTTGAGGTCATCTCACTGGAGAGCAGGTGAGGGTAGAAGTTGCAACGCTTTGTCTCAAGATACATTTTATTCGCCACATTTTTAGCACCGAAATGTACAACTGGCTTTCACCTCATTTGCATGTAATCACCCAATCTGATATGTAATTTGATGTCTGTTAGGACAGCCCATTTATCATGTCAGTAACCAAGGCTACAATACAAGGAGAAATTAGCACTGCTTTGCATACTACCTCTAATCGTTGAAGAAATTACTAATTACTTTTCAGTGAAGAAGTAAAGAAAACTACAAACATTGCTCACAACCTCCTATTGATAAAAATAATAAAATCTTTTTTTTTTTGTTCTGGAAAGATTCGTCAATTTAGTGCCATCGGTTGCTGTTCTTTGTCATCAGTTTATTAAAACTCAATTTCCCAGGTCGTCCTCTGGCTTCTGTGAAAACTTTGCCGGCCATGGTGGTTCTGATCCAGGCCAGGCAGAGGACTCTCGTTCAGCACACATAGTGGACTCGGCCAGCTGTTTCCTGGACCTCAACAGCAACGGTGATCTGGTGACCCGGGTCCTCGCCGACCTCGATCTGAGCAGTAGTGTAGAGCTTCTCAGCGGCGGAGGGTACAATGATGATAACCAACACTCCATGATGTCCTGCGATACAGCTGAGCTCCTGCGTACACCCTCCCCATGCGTGGTAGGATCTGACCTGGAAGCTAAGTCTGTTGAGACTGGTGTAGAGGCCAGAAACAGCTCAACTGAAGAGCAAGTAGAAAACGACCAGGGCGAGCAGGATCAGTGGGCAGCTCTCTCTACAATTCATAAAGAAAAGAGCCAAGAATTTGGTGGGATTCAATCAATGACGGACAATCCTGCCACATCTACTCCTAAGAAACAGAAGGTGAATGGACACACCCCGTCCTCAGACTCTACCCAGATACTGGAGGGGCGATACGAAGGAACCGCGTACCACAGAGATGGCACCAGAGTAGGTTGGTACTACTACAACTGTTAATCTGTTTCCCTCAAAAAATCTACACATTGTGTTACATAAAGCAAAAAAACTTTAACCAGTACCTTATTTTCTGTCCAGATGTGCAGTGTGATGTGTGTAGGTCTAACCTCCCTGATGGAAGCTCCATGTTCTGTGTGTGGATGAGTAGGCCACTATTGCAAACAGATAGAGCACTGCTCAACCAATCAGGAGCAAGTCTAGGAGAGGTCAGTAGCAGTAAAGATCTTTCATACTGAATTAGTATGACACATACTGTATCTATCAAAATATGAAAATTGCTGTTCTGCTTTCAAGTCATTATTCTGTACTCCGTCCTTCCTTTAGAGGATTGGTGAGGTGTTACGCTCCACCATGGATCTGGAGCAGTCTCGAGCCTGTGACGGGCAGTTTGAAGAGGAGTACCAGCCTCTTAAAGCTGTGGGTAAAGGAGCCTTTGGTTTTGTCTGGAAGGCAATAAGGCGCTGTGATGGAATGGAAGTAAGAAAACATTTTCATTAATGACAAAACATATCCTATTCATGTATACACAATATGCCACAATTTCTATGTAGAAATATTTGACACATTTTTCATCATATTAAAACCAAGATAAACCATGTGATTTGCGGGAGTAATATGATTGTTGTGATGACGTGGCCTCTTTTGCTGTATTTTTTTTAAATTTGCAGGTGGTAGTGAAGTTCATTAGCAAGGCCAGGATAGTGAGTGACTCCTGGGTAGATGATCCCATGCTGGGACGGGTCAGCCAAGAGATCGCCATACTGACACGAGTGCAGCACCACAACATAGTCAAGGTAACTGGGTTGCCACATCAGAGCCTTATAAAGGGATAGTTCGGGTGTTTTGGAGTGGGGTTGTATGAGGTACTTAGTCAGTGTATTACCTACAGTAGATGACTGTTAAATCACCCCCAGTTTGGAGAAACAGACAGGAGTTACTGCCTGGAAGCAAAGCAATGAACAAAAATGTTGTAAAAACCTTCATTTATTATGCTAAATTGTTTAGCTCATCCTATATGTGTGCGTATGTGTGCCACTAGGTGCTGGAGGTGTTTGAGAATGGGAGTTACTTCCAGATGGTGATGGAGAAACATGGAGATGGCTTGGACCTTTTTGAGTTCATAGACATGCAGCCGAGGCTGGATGAGCCCCTGGCCAGCTACATCTTTAGACAGGTATGTAACATGGGCAAGAAAATACACATGATGAAATGTGAAGCGTTCATTTGTTCTTTGTTAAACTGGCGGTTCTGTCTCTTCCCAGCTGGTGGCCGCTGTCTTCTATCTGAGGACTAAGGACATCCTTCACAGGGACATAAAAGATGAGAACATCATCATTGACAAATGTTTCCACATTCGACTGATAGACTTCGGCTCCGCTGCCATGATGGCTCCCAGGAAGTTCTTTTACAATTTCTGTGGCACACTGGAGTACTGCTCCCCGGAGGTGCTTCAGGGAAATCCGTAAGTACATAATACCTGAGAATGACGAGTGGTATTTGTTCCTTTTCATTTAGCAACAAATAGGAAATTTCATATTGGTCCCCTTTTTTATAGATGGTTTAGTTTAAAAGGGGGAATAGCTGTCTGTGTGATTACACAGCTCACTCAAATCATTAAAGCAGAATCTAAGTAAGAGCGCTGTTTTCCAGTTCTGTATCACTTTTATGACCCATTAACCTTTACGATGTACAATTAAACTATATGTAGCTTCAAGGATATACCGATCGTAAAGTTACAAAGCCGTACACTGACCCTAAATTAACTGGTGAATAAAATGCTGCCATGTTTCCCATATTGCCCAGTATAAGCTTATTTTAATTGTTGTTTGTCTCATTGTTCTATTGTAGCTATGAGGGTCCAGAGCTGGAGATGTGGTCTCTTGGTGTGCTGCTCTACACTCTGCTATTCAGTGAGAACCCTTTCTGTGGCGTTGAGGAGATCCTGGATGCCAAGCTGAAGCCCCCGTTCCCCCTCTCTCCAGGTATACTGCTGTTCTTTGCTGGTGGCTGCAAATAGTTTTAATTGACTGTCACACAGAAAAATGACACTTTCAGTTTCCTTTTTTTCCCCTTTTTTTTTATACAACTCTGTGCTGAAATGTCTCTATGTACACACACTTTCAGACCTGCATGATGTGTTATGTGGGCTGCTGCACCCTGATCCCACTCAGAGAATGACTCTGGACCAGCTGCTGCTGCAGTCCTGGATCAGCCAGCCCATCTCACTGGCAGAATACAGCTGGACAGAGGTGGTCCCTGCAAATCAGAGCTACTGTGAGTACTCTTAAACACTAGAGTTAGACTGACGTGCCATGTTTTCCACTTCTGATATTATGGAGCTCCACTTGTAATTAAAGGTACAGTGTGTAGGGAGGAGAACTACGGTGGCCTTCAGGTAACGTAATAACGTGAAAGGCCCTCTCTAGAGCCAGTGTTTGGTTTGTCCGTTCTGGGCTTCTGTAGAAACATGTTGGACTCCGTGAAGAGGACCCGCTCCCTATGTAGATACGAAGGACTCATTCTAAGCTAACGAAAACACAACGACTCTAGGTTTCAGGTGATTATACACTAATGAAAACATAGTTATGAATATTATATTAAATTTCTGCTGATAGATCCCCTGAAATCTTACACACTGGTCCTTTAACCATCACTGTCTTTGTAAATTTTGCAATATTTGCAAATTAATCTCTTAACATTCAAATTAAAATGGTAAATTTATCCCTAACTTTCCCACCTTGCTTCAACAAGCTGCTAACTTGCCTTAGGTAATTAAGCTTTGTTTTGACTGCTGGTGGCTTTAGTCTAAATGTTTTTGTACTGGACTTCAATAACCCATATGGCTTTACATTTTAGAGGTTCTAAAATACACATAAGTCATTAGTGGGTATTTTGTAGACGTTACCAAACTAAAGGCAGTGACAGCTCATGTACTCAGGACTCTCTTCCTTTAACAGGCTCACCACCGCACCAGGAGCCCAGTCCTAAAGTGTTTGTCAGGCAAGGCTTGTTCCCAGATGAACATGATGAGACTCTTCCTGATGATGAGGATGAGGAGGAGGAGGAAGAGGAAGATGAGGATGACAGGTTGTCAATGGTGGCCCTGGAAACAGAGCTTCAGAAGTACCTCCATGAAGATTAAAGTCTGATTTTATTTTTTTTTATGCCAACTATCCGTCCAACATTTAGTGTGCAGCAGTGCAAAGAGGACATGAAGTGCAAAATAAGAAAAAGGAACCTTGTCTTAGTCCAAGGCCAAACACTACCGTCTAGACTGTAGTCTTTTAGAGACAAATGGACCTTAGCCTTGAAGTATACACAGCTTGCTGCCAAGTGTAATGGATATCATTGTCAAGCTGTTGTTGGTCTAAATGTGCTTGTTTGACATATTTGTAATTGCTGAGTGCAACACAAAGCAAATGCATCATGATGTAGCAGTTTTTTTTCCCTTTTATATTATGTATTTTATTTATTCTTTGGATTTAGGGAAAATTTGAAGCATCATAGTAACTGTTCACAGGGATCCAGCTTTGCCACCAAAACCCCACAAATGACCACAACCTTGAGTTGTTTACCTCAGAGAAACCACACAGTTTGATTGAAGTTGAAGGGAATTGTTTTAATGATCCAGCTTTTGATTAACAAATGTCTGTTTTATGTTCATGATTTTAATCTTGAGGTTTTAATTAAAAATTGTAAGTATATTTACAATATTTTATCTATTTATTTTTATACATGAATAAATATTTGACCACAAATGCGTTGCTCCTTTTTATACGATTGAGGAATCGCCTGTTGATCAAAACTGTAGAAAGTTTTTGTTTGTCATGCAAACACTGTAAATGTATTTGAATTTTATATTCTTTATGCAGCCAGTGAACACAGTAAATCATTAAATTGCAGTGCAATAAAACAGTTTCACGTTGCAGTTTTTAACATGGTGAGGTACCAGATAGCTTGGGCAGCAGCTGCTTGGCCTGACTGATTCAAACCGCAGATTTCCAAAACAAAACCACTTTAAATTGGATTTCATGTTAGAAATCTTGGGGTAAAACCTAATATTACAAATACTGGGTGTCAACTTCCGTTAAAATACTTCACAATCAGCAATATTCTACCATATAACTTGTAGGTATATGCACAAATAAATGATGCAATTGTAAATATATATGTATAATACAGAATAAGCATTTTGTGTTTCTCAGCTCATAACAATATAAGTAAAGTAGAAATATCTTCTATTGAAAAAAACCACTCAAAAACTACACCTCAAAACCAACATACCATCTGAATATGTTCATTTTTTTTTTATACTTTATTTTTCCCCTTTTTTCAAGGTTGTTTTCATATATGCAATTTACAGTTCGTAATTACAATAGTTTATAAACCAATTTTTAAGTAGATGAGCTTATAGACAAACTCATTAAGTACACTAGAGAAAACAACTTCTACATTCAAAATTGAAATAAAATTAAGAAAAGAAATAATAATAATAATGATAATGATAAAAAGAAAGAATAGAGTTTAAAAAAACCCACACAAAAAAAACAGACAATATCTGAATATGTTCATTCTAGTCCATTTGCTCACAAATTACAAAAGAAACAACAACACAGGTGTCAGGTCTGTCTACTTTTTTAGAGCATACAGAGTACTCTTTGGGAATCCCATGTTTGAAAACACATTATTAAAACATCTCGTCTCCTCTTTGGTAAAACCATCAGTAATGGTTAATGTCTGTCTAAAGACAATTTTCACTTTTGCTGTGCGGGTGTGTGCACTTCTCGTCAAGCAACAGAAACATAGCGGAACCTTTGGTAATCTGCCTCTGTCGAGACTGAACGACGGAAGTATATGTGCGACGGACAAGCATGGGTACCCGAGTTGCTGCAGCGCGTCAGGTGAATCAAAATGCTACAAAACATGATCATATTTTATATTTTTCAAGTTAAAATACAATCGTTACATTGTAAGACGTTTAATTTAATGAGTCAAATACTTAAAACACGTCAAAGAAACGAATGACAGCCCACAAACCTCCGCTATAACCTTCATGTTTGCTAACTTATGCTAACGCTAAGCACAGCTGGTTTATTAGAGTCCTCACTAAGACCAAGAGAGTGGATCATATCAGTCCAGTTCTGAGGTCTCTACACTGGCTCCCTGTCTCTCAGAGAATTGATTTCAAAAACACTGCTGCTGGTTTACAAAGCACTAAGTGGTTTAGGGCCAAAATACATTTCTGATCTTCTGCTATGTTATGAACCATCCAGACCTCTCAGGTCATCTGGATCAGGTCTGCTTAGTGTCCCCAGAGTCACAACTAAACATGCAGAAGCAGCGTTCAGTTTTTATGCACCAAATATTTGGAACAAGCTCCCAGAAACCTGCAGGACCAACTCCAACTCTGAGTTATTTTAAATTAAAGCTTAAAACTTTACTGTTTTGCTGCTGCTGTTTTTTATTAAACCAGATAATGATCTTATATACTGCACTAGAACTTTTACTCTTGTGTGTTATTACTCTATTTTAGCTTCTATCCTAGCTTTATTTTTAGCTTGTTTTTATTTTCTAATCTTTAATGTTTTTATAACTGTTTTAATTATGTCTTTATGTTCTTTTGCACTTTGTCACAATGTTCTTGAATGTTTATGTAAAGCACTTTGAATTGCCCTGTTGCTGAAATGTGCTATACAAATAAAGCTGCCTTGCCTTAGCATATCTTCTGCTAACTTCTCTGTTAATGCTCTACAGCCATCACAGTGGCCATTCTCCCGTTCTGACTGATCTCCATAATTCAATAACAGGAATTAAAACAGGGACATAACGTTAACCGCTGTTTGTGTATTAAAGCCATGGTTTGTTTTCCACAGATTCTTCTGTGGACTGTGAGAAATGCCACCTCCTCCTCTGTATTCAGCCCGCTTCAGTTTGGGAGATGCCACCTCCAGCCTCTATGCAGATTGCTCTGTTCCTCCACCAGCCAGAGTACTCTCCAGTCATCACAACAACACAACCATGAACTCCTCCCTCTATCCAGGAAGCCAGCCACAGAGCTGTCCCCACGCTCTCTGCTTGATATGGGATTCACAGACTCCCAGGCAGAGCAGATATATGATGCCACGTCCAAACTCAGAGGAGGAAGTGCTGCCAAACATGCTCTGTCAACTCTCACAGCTCTGTTTGTCTTGGGCCTCAATCCCTCCAGTGTGCTGAAACTGCTGGAGAAATGTCCTGAACTTTATACTGTCAAGGAATCACAGTTTCAGCAGCGCATAGGCAACATGCGGAAACTAGGTTTAATGGAAGGTGAGATCGTGATCTTTGCGCAGCACAGTTTATCATAACATTGTTGAAACACTGCTTCAGGTGGATGTACTCCATGCTTGATATTAATGGGTGCTTGTATGATTATCAAACCAGTATTTTTTCCTTATATCCCCTGTAGGCAGTCTTCAGAGAGTGGTGTCCCACTACCCCCAGATCCTGACTGTGCCTGTGAAGACAGTAAAAAATGTGGTGGCGTTCCTCAGAGAGAAGTGCCTGTTTACCGTCCAGCAGGTCACAGACATCCTCAGAGATAGTCCGGCCATAGTGCTGGAAAACATGGGTCAGCTGGAGTACAAGTTTCAGGTCAGTATTTCAGGTCATTCACTGGTTCCAGCTCCACAATTGTCGATCTTTTGGTTTTGGACTGATAGTCGGACAAAACAAGAAATTTGAAGACATAAGCTTGGGCTCTTGGAAATTTTGATGGGCCTTTCAAAAAAACTATTTTCAGACATTTTATAGAATAAATAAATAGTTTATAAATCAAATCTGAAATAACAATAATAATAGTAATAAATTCAACTTATATAGCGCTTTCTGTAACTCAAAGACGCTTAACAATATAAACAGAAGCGGTGTGACACACAAACAGCAGACAAACGACACACACACAAATGGGTAAGGGTGGGGGCTAGGAGTAGGCAGAGGAGAAGAAATGGGTCTTGGGGCGGGACTGAAATAGCGTGAGGGATTCAGAGTCTCTGATAACTTGTGGGAAGGAGTTCCAGAGCCTGGGAGCTGCCCTGGAGAATGCTCTGTCCCCAAAGCTGCGAAGGTTGGACTAATAATCATTAGTTGTAGGCCTAATTGAAATCAATAGTTCAAGAGACAGGCAACAGCTCTCATGGCAGTTCTCCAAGTGCTGTTCTCATGGTAGGCTGCAGATTTATTGACTTCCTCAAAACTTGACCAAACATCACATCAAACGTCACAGTAATAAAAGACAACACCCTCGCTGTTCACATAGCCTGTGTCCCAATTCAGACTAGACACATACAGTATGCACTATTTACTTTTCCACTTGGCATACAAGAAATCAACATACTTTATCGTTTTGCTCTAACAGAAAATTATACAAGACTGACAGATGTCAGTCTCACATTTAAACTTCACAAACAGAGAGCATTTTTCGCCCCCAAAGATTTAGTTTTTTACAGTTTTCCCGAATTGTTCCTGTAGCTGTTTCATCTTCAATTCGTTTTGTTTTTTTTCCAGCTGTTAGCAGCTCACACATTTCCTTGCATTGTGGGACAATAATGTCCATCAACAGCACACTCAAGACCAAGCATTTTTAGTATCCATGTTGACTTTACACACTCTAAACCTGCTTAGTTGAATGTAATTGAAACACTGCTCTAGTACTCCATCTGGTGGCCATAAATGAACCCACATCTATTGGGCAACAGTGGCTGTGAATGGATCAGTGTTGTTATTAAGTGGTGTATGACTTGGCTGTCTCTACAGAATGGAACAGGTTTTGTGCTGTTTTTAACCTGGGAACTGATCATTAAGCCACTAATAATCTGATGTATGCCATATATCTGTTGATTTACTTGTTATCTCTTGCTGTGAGTACATTGTATCTGCATAACTAGTATTATAAGTTATTATTTGAGGTTATCTTGTAGTGTTTTTGTCGTTCCAAACTGATTATTGTTGGTAACAGCATGTATTAACTCATCTCTCCACAGTACGTCTACTTCCGAATGGGTGTCAAACAGGCGGAGATGGTGAAGTCCAGGTTGTTCCGTTTCACTCTGGACGAGGTGCGCTGTCGACACTGTTTTCTGGAGCGCCGGGGCCTGTATCAAACCCCAGACAAGAAAGGACAGACGATCATCCTCAACCCCAAACTGGACAGCATCCTCAGCGTTGACCAGGACACCTTCATTACACATGTTGCCGATGCGTCAGCAGAGGAGTATGACGTATTTGGGAGACTGATGGCGAGAGAGTGGCAGGAAGAAGAGCAGCAGCAGGGCAGCATCGAAGCTGATAGTGATGATGATGAGGATGAAGAGGAGGATGAAGAAGATGAGGAGACCAGAGGGAGAAGTGGATACAGGAAGAGGAGAAAGAAATGACAGAGCGGACTGTGAGAGGGACTGAGAGAACTTATTTAAAGGTACAGTGTGTAGGATTTGGCGACATCTAGTGGTGTGGTTGCAGATTGCAACAAACTGAATATCCCTCCGCTCACTCCTCCCTTTCCAAGACTGTGGTAAAGTGAGCCGCCAAGCTGCAAAACCATGGTAACACCGTTCGCCTCGCTCAAAGGCCATCCTTACCATAATAATACTACTTTAGGGGCAACGGAAGTCAGACGGCGGCTGGCGGTAGCACAGTTTTGCACTCTGCGGCTCACGTTACCGCAGTTTCACAAGCATGTCGGAGAACTACGGTGGCCTTCAGGTAACGTAAAAACATGAAAGGCTCTCTCTAGAGTCAGTGTTTAGTTTGTCCATTCTGGGCTACTGTAGAAACATGGCAGAGCACCATGGTGGACTCTGTGAAGAGGACCTGCTCCCTATGTAGATATGAAGTAGAACGATTCTTAGTTTCAGGTGATTATACATTAATGAAAACAGCAAATTCCATTTCTGCTAATAGATCCCCGAAATGTTAAACACTGTTCCTTTAAGAGGAACTTACATGATTAGAGAAAATGACATATCTGATGGTGATAAATGAACCAATAAAATGTTTCCTTTTATCTGTTTGGTGAACTCAGGTTTGTTATTAAGTGCTATAGAATATTCTTATCTAAAACACACATGGAAACAATGTCGTGGTTATTGTCACCGAGCTTGTTCTCTTTTGAATGATGATGCTAACAGATTGGACTGAGTGAAGCTTTGTGGAAATTAAGAGGAAAATGTGATTCTAATCAATTTAATCTTTTCAAATGACGTCAAACTAAATCAGATTTAAAAACATCTTTGGTAGAATACACTGATAAAGTTACAGCATGAGGAACAGCTAAGAGGATGAAAGCTCCACCCCGTTACTATGTGACAGCCAAGTGGCTGTAGCTTTCTCCATCCCTATATTATCTGTATGAGTCAACAGAGAGTACATCAGATAAGGGCAGCGGGTGAGACGAGTCGTACAAAACATCCATTGATTTATAGAAGCGTAAAGCCTAATGGATGTGCAACACGGAGAGGTTTTTCTGTCCTGGGCATCGGGTAAGAAAACGTACCTTTGGTCAATCAATAATTCGCCAATAAGTGTGTCTGCACAAAGATTGAACAGAAGAAATGTTTTGTTTCAAGTGTTTGAGTATTTGTAAGCTATTAGGGGGTTGGTGGTGGCATAAAAACTTAATTTTATCTATTAAATATTATGCCCTACCCGAAAGTTTAGGGAAATTTATATATATTTAAATTCACAAAAAGATTGTTTCATCCAAACTGCAACTGAAGTCAATTGTTATTTTTTTGTTAAATTTTATATTTTCTAATGTTTCATGTTACATCAAGTTAATTATTTACAACTTCGCCTTCATTTGCATTTTTTTTTATTCGCAACATCATACTAAGGGGGCAGAGTCCATTACTGTATGTTAATATTTGAATTTTTGCCTCATTTTCCTAATGATCTGGACTATAAATAACTAAGAGGAGCACTACAAAAGTTATGTCAATGTCATTCTGATAAAAACTGAGTTAGCCAAAGCAGTCCATTATGTATGAATGTATATATTACAGGTTTGCCCCGTCTGCAATACAATAAGATGATGGATATATGAAAACCTTAAGAGATATTGTTTTAAGACCGCAGTTCATAATTCAGAGTTACTGCTTTATAAATTTATATACTGCATACTCACTAAACTGCATATTTGTATGCATTTACATGCTTGCATTTTGAAGGTGGTCCACTCTGATTGATATTAATTTATGGTCTTTTCATTAACAGGAAGCTGCTGGAGGAAGTAGTCAACACACCATAAAACACTGCTCCGTCAGAGCGTCTGTGCCTCCATAACTCAATGGATAAAATGACGTCATCAATGCTCATTTCCAACCTCACACAGGAATGGGTGGAGAGCCTGCGGAAGTGGCACCTAGAATTCTTTTTCATCCCTACCATGGTTATCACTCTGGCCACCTTGCTGGCCAACCCCGTTCTCCTGACATGCATCTTCCTGTCCCGTGCCTTGCGTCAGGAGACACGTTACCTGCTGGTTGCCAACACCCTGGCAGCAGACATGCTCTTCCTCGTCCTCAACCTGGCCATGGTGATCTGTAACGCTACCGGAGCTCACATGCCCTGGCTGGTTTGTGAGCTGATCACAGCCGTCACCGTCACCTCCTACTGCTGTGCCATCCTCACCGTCACCCTCATGGTGGTGGACACTTACGCTGCGGTTCGCTGGCCTCTCCGTTACCATGACGTTCTTCCACCTGCACGCACCCATTGCATACTGGTGGGGGTGTGGGTGCTGGCAGCCATATACCCTTTCACGCTGGTGATCATTATGGAGGTAGAGAGGGGGAATCCCGATGAGACGGTGGCTGTGTGTCTGGTCCTCATCTCCCTTGGCTTCATTCAGGTCAAGAACATGGTGGGGATCCACCTCTACTTCTTCGTGGCTGCACTCATCTGCGCCGCGCTCATTTTTTACTGCTACATTCGGCTCTACATGGTGACGAGGACCCATGGCATCTGGCAGAACCGCTTCTCCAGGGCCCGGGTCACGCTGCTGGCTCACGGGGTTCTCCTCCTGCTCTACTTTGCCCCCGGCTTCGTTTTCACCCTGGAGCTCTTCCTGTTCCATAGGGAAGACATAAGTCATGATGTTCGTGTGTGGGTCAGCACGGTCAATATGTGTGTGTTCATGCTGCTGCCCAGGGCGTTTGCCCCATACCTGTATGGGCTGAGGTACAGGGAGATCTCTGACACTCTGATGCAGCTGCTACATCAACACAGGAGACTCAGCCAGATCACGGTCTCATGAAGACGCTTACAAACTGTTCATTATTCTGTGATATACACATTTTCTGTTTTCTCAGTTGCCCTCCGACAAACAAAGATGTAACCGCAAGGGCAGTAGCCAGGCTGAGTCCAAATTCCCCCAGTGCATCTTTTACATTTTTTATTTTGACTTCCACATTTTCTATATTTATAGAAAATATATTATTTGTTGGTGTACAGTATATTGTCTAAATCCGAGGTTCTCAATGTTTTTTTCAGCCAAGGACCCCTTACAAGATGGAGAATATACTGGGGACCCCCTCATGTACGTTAGGCCTATGTCCCTAGGAATAATTTGACGTAGCCTATTTTTTTACACTTAGTTATGTCAAAGAACAATACAAGAGAAATGTATTAGAAAGATATTAGGCATGTATTATACATATTTGCATATTCTAAGGTATAGATTTGTTGGATTAGAACGTAATCTATGAACTATTATACCGTAGATTTACAAACTAAAATATTATTTGTTGGACTATGAAGCCTTTTGTAAAAAAAATTGTATTCAAATTCTATATATATATATATGATAAGATAGTATGATAATTATTTAATAATTTAAATTTATGAATCCGAAAACCCCACTTTGAGAATCACTGGTCTAAATGCTGTTTCCAAACACTCCCAACACTCCCAATAATGTAACTCTGGTAGTCAAACACTAAAATCCCTTCATTTTATTTTATTTTTGGCCTACAGCTGTTAGTGACTCTAATCACCATGTGTAATTTGGGTCTAAATTTAGAACCTCAGCTCGTTAAAACCCCCAAATTCCCAGAAATAATACTGAGGACATGTGTTCGTGTTCTCAATGGTATCTACAGCCCTGGTTGCTGCCCTGTCCATGCTTTCCATTGCTTCACCTCTTTGTCATTCTTGTCTCTTCTTATAAAATAATACATATCATGACTACAGTGAAATATAAATTGATAATTCAACATCCCTGCCAACTGTAGTCTGTGTGGTTTGTGTATTTAATTATAATCTAATGTGTATATAAATATAATATCAGAAGATGAAGAAGAAGAAGAAGAAACTGCTGTTTGGATCTAATTGAGAATATGCTGACCTCCCTTGCTTTCCAAGTTTATGTCTCCGTGTTGAGGCATCTTTAATCCCATCATAATACAACCATAATATGTATTTCATCATTATAACGTAATGTAAAGCCACTCAGTCTCAGTTTTATGAAGATACCGTAGTAACAAAGCACTTAACTCCATTTGCCCTCAGAGCCGTGTTTGTCTAAAACTGGATGTCCAAGAAGATCATTAACAAACTGATTTAGCAATTTAATGCACCAGAGGAGAGAAAAGAGCACCATCCCTCATTTAGGAAGGTGTGGTGGATATAGTGAATAGCTATGAGTCAAACATCCTGGCTGCTGGGACTTATCTTTGTCTCTGCTGTGTGTCACCTGTAACCGGTACAACAACTCAACAGCAGAGGGACACATTCGTTCGCGTCACTGCTTTTTCCTGCAGCGAATTCAAGTGTGTTTTTGCTTGGTAACAAGTCACTGGGCCTCGCTCCCTTAACACATCCTCAGTCTGAACATCTGCTCCTGGAGCTCACTGTAATCCGTTCTACATCTACAGATGGATCAGATACGCACAAATATCACATTTGCTATTGTTTGGCATTTTTGTATCAATTTCCCTGGCACTGTAATCACTAGGAGTGTAAGAAAATACCTAAAAAAAATGTATATTGCGATATTGTGTTTTGTGATACTGTATTGATTCACAAAAACACTGGGTCGATTTTTAATTAGTAGTTCACATGCAAAGATAAACTCAATATTTGATTTAATTTGCAAAGATATGTACCCTCTCAGTACATGTGCCCTCTCTAAGTAGTGCCATGATGTTGGATGTTACAGGGACAAATGCAAATACAGATCCCACTGTTCTGATTGCATAAAAAGTAAACTTTTTTGCTCAGATTTTATGCATATGGTAGTGTGTTCTTTATAATATGACAGTTTCCCTAAAATAAGATTTTAAAAAATCGCAATATATTGAATCGTAACCTCTGTATCATGATACGTATCGTATTGCCAGATTATTGCCAATACACAGCCCTACTAATTACACAGCTGTAGTAATACAACTGATTTAAGTGTTTTTTGTGGACATGTTTGCTCTTGTCAGTGATGCTTTCCCTGCTTTATCTTCCTTGAGGTCTTCTCTGATTATAGGGTTTTACTGAGGTGAACTCGTGCCCGGGGGCTAAAACAACCTGCTTTGTGCAGTATTCTCACATGATCTGAGCTGTTTCCTCAAGTTGGTCATTGAGTTGCTGATGTGTCTCAACTTCTGGATGTTCCAGTTTGTGTGTTTTAGTGATGGTGACAAAAGCCTTCTCCCTGTACTAGTCAGAGATAGACCTGTGACTGGTCCGGCTCCGCATTTATGGTACCAACAATAGTGGTCACCCTGTGACTAAACAGCACTGGGTGCAGTGGCGGATTAAGGTGGTCAGGGGCCCCTAGGCTACTCTTTGTATGGGCCCCCCACCCTTACTCATCATGCTTTAATGTTACCAGAAAAGAAGTAATTTAGTGCCATGTGTGAAAGTATGCTAGGATTATTACACAGCCCACAAGTGCACACAAACCAAATTGACTTTATAAACCTGGTCAGTTCATGGGGCTGGGTTCATAAGGTCATCTGATGGAGTAGATGTGGGCCATATCTACCCAATCAGCTTAATTTTTTTAATGTTTCTTATGGGACAATAGGGGTAAAGTTTTTTTTTTCTTCTTCTCTTAAGTACATTTAAATAATTAAAAATAATTTGGCAAATCTGGGGCCCTTGCATACATGGAGCCCCTAGGCTGCAGCCTATAGGCCAGCCTGTGCATTATAGTCCACCCCAGACTGTGTGTGTCTCTGGTAATTATAGTTCCTCTTCTTGGTATATATATATATATATATATGTGACATTATATATATGACATAATCTTGCGGTTGTCTAACATCAGATTTAGCACTACACGGTACCAATCACAGCTGTGGAGGCACTGGTATGGTTCTTTATATGTAAGGCATTGATGTATGTATATATATTTTTTATATTTTTTAATCATGACTTTTTATAGTGCTTCCTGTATTGTAATGTATTATATGTAATGTATTGTTGTTGTTTTTTCTTTTTTTATTCTCTGGACCTTGAGTCTGCAATAAAGTTTTAGAATAGAATATATATATATATATATATATATATATATATACAGTATATGGATGGATGTGTGTACATGTTGAAGTGTACACAGGCAGTCAATGACTGTAAGTAGCCAATGATGTGTAAAGGATACAATCCTCCCCAAGCACTACACACATGGTTCAAAAACAGTGTAAACTGGGGCATTGATAACATCGTGGACACTTCCAGGGAACTCAGTTGGGAGCTCTCAGAAATATTTTGCAACAGGGTAAGGAAGTTGTGACATCCTTTGTTCCTTCCAACTGAGCTCCTCCTTCTCCCTCACCTGAAAAAAAAACATAGCATGCGGCGTTTCATGCTGTTTTTTATCACGTGTCCTCAGGATCACATTACAGCTATGTGTTTTGTTAGGCACGTTGTATGTCGACGTAATAACTGGTATTTTATCCATGTTATAAAGTGTATTTAATGACGTTTGCGTAAACAATTTTAATATAATATTGTCGTACTAACTGTCCTCTATAAGTTTATATAAAACGCCAAAGTTTTGTTTTTCGTGTATTTCTGCACCGCTGTCACCTTCTTGTGAACTTTTTTTTCTCTCCACTAAAAGTTGTTTGCAAACAAAGGACAAGCCACGTGGAGACCGAGAGGCTCTTGGGAAGTGTAGTTTCTCTGTGGGGCAAAACAGTAAGCGACAACAATCATTTGAACTCAATTACCCATGATGCACCAGCAGCACTCAGCTGTCGTGCGTACTGGGCCGGATTTTTTTTTTTTTTCTTTCCTCTGACAAGTATATATGGCTTCTGTGTTTACTGTTAGCTAGTTAGAGCTCTTTGTTTTTGTCATCACATGAGAGTCAAAATGTCCCGGCTATATAACAGCCTGCTTTGTTGTTTGCCATAACTAATCGAGTATTGTAAAAGATAATTGATAAACTCTTATAGGATATTTTTATCCACACTTTTTTTGTTTTGTTGTTGTTTTTGTCCACTTTGAACTGAAGAAGGAAGCTTCATCTGGAAACATCTGAGTAAGGTAACAGCTTTTTAAATCTCTAATAAAGTATGTTGTTAACGGGTTTATGATGCTTTTATGGGTTTTTATTAAGAATTATAGCCTATTTTTTGCTTTCCGGTTGAAGTTGTTGAGTAAAGTAATGGCTAAGCAGGCTAATGTTTTTAGTGTGTTGTCAAGGGAATAAGGGTCGGCACGAGGCAAGTCTCCTTTGTCTAATTAACTGAAACTAGCATGTTTTCTGCCTTTTATAGTTACAACATATAGCACATATAACATTACATAAATACATGTTACGTGATTGTTTGTAATTAATACTTAAATAGTGGGATATTAATGCTTTATTTCAACGCTTAAATATGTTTAAAATATAAATATAAATATAATATATATATATATATATATATAAATAAATATATATATATTATATATAATATATATATATAAATAATATAATATATATATAATATAAATATTTAAAATGATGTGTATGATGTATTATTTTCCCATAAGCCTCTGTCAATTTACTGTATTTCTCATGGATAACAACACATAGTAAGAGATACCACAATATAATCTGCTGCATGTTTATGTCGTTTGTTTTTATTCTACATTATTTATTTTTACTCCTCCTCAGTGGGTATTATGGACTTGGACTTGCATTTATAAAGCACTTTTCTAGTCTTCAGACCACTCAAAGCGCTTTACACTACATGTCAGCATTCACCCATTCACACACACATTCATACACTGATGGCAGAGGCTGCTAAGGTGCCAACTTTGCCCATCCGGATGTCATTTAAATCTCATTCACACAGCGATGGCTATGCCTTCAGGAGCAATTTGGGTTAAGTGTCTTGCTCAAAACACAAAAAAATGATGTGTATGATGTATTATTTTCCCATAAGCCTCTGTCAATTTACTGTATTTCTCATAGATAACAACAAATAGTAAGAAAACATAACACAATAGAATCTGCTGTAGTTCATGTTTATGTCATTTGTTTTTTATTCTACATCATGTCATTTCTACTCCTCCTCAGTGTGGGTATTAGTCATAAACCTAATCTTTCTGCGTCAGACACCTCTGGCTAAACCTGTCCTCTGGTCCTACATGACTTCCAAGGAGGTGCTGCTGCTGCAGGCAAATAATAACGCACGTGAATAGTCTGAGCCACAGTTAAAAATAACCTGAGATAAATGACCTCATAGGAGGAAAAGGCCAGACTCTGCTGCCAGCTTTAACACAGGCAGTATGGCCATAGATAAGAGACTTTAGATGAAATATCTTCAAGAACTTGAGAATTGGCTGTCCTAAATGTACACAGTTTTTGTGGATGTGAACAAAACACTTCATGGAGAACCTTAGTTGTTTGCTATAAGTAGAAAAAAATGTCTAAAGGCTACAGGTTTAGAGAATATGACTCAAGGTTATCAGTAGAACTGACTTTGCACTTGTTGTTCAAACAATGATTATGTGGTGTCTGATAGCATCTCCCCCCCCCCTTTCAAAACAAACCTGACTGAAATGTACCAGGTTGGCATTGCTCAACCTCTCTCCCGCCTTTGTCTTTTTTTTTGTCATC
The DNA here is from genome assembly GCA_916700685.1 of Adelosebastes latens. NCBI lineage: Eukaryota > Metazoa > Chordata > Actinopteri > Perciformes > Sebastidae > Adelosebastes > Adelosebastes latens. The sequence continues at coordinate 51,316 of CAKAKR010066805.1, forward strand.
TTCCATCTTCATTGTGCTGCAGGGCACAACTGTTTTGCAGCAGCAGTAGGGATGAGCTATAGAGGAGCTGTCACGCAGATTTGTGTGCAGCTCAGGTTTCATTCCTTGAAACTACTTTTTCTTAAACAGTGATGCAAGACATTTTAGCACGACCCCATGGGCAGAAACTGGTTTGCCGGACTCACATGTTTTTCTGTACACTTTCTGGTTTTGCTTTGTGAGTGTTTTGTTTGTCCATGGTGAAATGTTCTCAATTAGGTTGCTGGCTATCCCCCCCTATCACATCTGATAGGATGCAGTGATAATACCATATAGTGATATTTATTTAATGGAAACATGTTTCCTTTTTTGTGTAATAATACTGTCCTGCCTGCTCTCCCTCCTCAGATCATCTCTAAGTTTAGAGAAGGTCTACGTCAAAGGTGGCAGCCATGGTGTTGATTCTGGGCAGAAGGATGAACAGGGAGGACTCTGGGATCAGAGACTCACCAGCTGTCAAACGCAAGGTGCTGTCAAATGCTTTCTATCTCGCAGCGTTTGTCCCTCTCAACTTAAAGTCACAAATTGTACAAACCTTTATACATGTTGTTGTCTCAGCAGGTGTTAGAGGTTGACTCCAAAACTTTAGCCAGCCAGGATGTCTTGGACTTCTGTTCTGGCTCATCCCATTCAGACGGCATCCTGCAGGTGTTTAATGAGTTTCGCGACTGCCGCCTGTTCACTGATGTTGTCATCAGCGTGCAGGGCCGCGAGTTCCCCTGCCACCGCGCTGTGCTCTCTGCCTGCTCCTCCTACTTCAGAGCCATGTTCTGCAACGACCACCGCGAGAGCCGCGAGATGCTGGTTGAGATCAACGGCATCCTGGCCGAGGCGATGGACTCTTTCCTCACCTATGTTTACACCGGCCGCGCCAAGATCACCACAGAGAATGTCCAGTTCCTCTTCGAGACCTCCAGCCTCTTCCAGATCTACACATTGCGTGACGCCTGCGCCAAGTTCCTGGAGGACCAGCTGGACCCTTGCAACTGCCTGGGCATCCAGCGCTTCGCAGAAGCCCATACCCTGAAGCAGTTAGCCAGCCGCTGCCGCAGTTACACCCTGGCCAACTTCTCAGATGTGGCTCAGCACGAGGAGTTCCTCGACCTGCGCAAAGAAGAGCTGGAAGAGTACACTGGCAGCGACGAACTGGCCATCGGTAAGGAGGAGGTGGTGTTTGAGGCGGTGATGAGATGGGTGTACCACGGTGTGGAGCACAGGAAGCCCATGCTTAAGGCCCTGCTGCACAATGTACGCCTGCCCCTTCTGCACCCCAACTACTTTGTCCAGACAGTGGAGGGAGACCAGCTCATCCAGAATGCTCCAGAGTGCTACCAGCTCCTCCACGAGGCCAGACGCTACCATGTGCTCGGAAACGAAATGATGTCACCCAGAACTCGTCCACGCAGGTAACCAAAATGTTGACTGACTAGTTATGGGGTGTAAGAAAATATTAATACACTTGAGTATCTCGATACTATGTCTGTGTGATACTGTATCAATTCTCAAAAACACTATCGATTTTGAATTAAGTGTTTAAATGCAGAAATTCATGGAAGATTTTATGCATACAATGATGTGTTCTTTATACTATGATAGTTTTCCTAAATTTCGATTAAAAAAATTGCAATATACCGCCTTGCTTACAGTATCGCAATATATTGAATCATAACACCTGTATCGTATCGCAAGATTCTTGCCCATACAAGCCCTATAATCTAGATGTTATCTACAAAAAAAAAACAGACACTGGTGATCCATCAATCCGTTTATCCTGACACAACATTTTTGGCTTGGGGCTGTAGAATGATTTGTTAGTCTGATTAAATTCTTACAGTATATGCTGTGGTGCAGGCACGTGAGTGATGTGACCGTTATCTCTGCTTTGTTATGCACCAGTTCTTTTCTTTTGAAAAAGAAAAAAAGTTTTTTTTTTTCTCTTCTGGCAGCCGTTTGGTCTAGTTGGATTAAAAACACCTTATACGCTGTGATGACAGATGTCAGAGTGACATAAGAAAACATGTCTTTAAAAGATATTAGTCGATCTTTTATCCCACATTGTATAGCTAGAGGTTATAACTTGCACATGAACTTGGTGCTCCTGAGCCGACAGTGTTGTGGTTGTTGTGTCTGTGCGTGCGTGCGTGTGTGTGTGAGAGAGAGAGAGAAAGAGAGACAGGGAGTGTTATTGTAATGAACAGACAAGTGTGTGTCATTGACTGAGCAGTGTTCTGGGCCCTGTTTTGAAATGGAAATGATAATAAGGGAGGCAGGGCATGTTCCTACACAGACCGGTTGGCTTTGAAGAAAAAAAAAAATGATGTGATGCAAGAAACGGCAATCATGTAATGTTGAGTCTTGTTATCATACCAGCAGTGTAACTCACCTTGCTGATGGTTCTGAATGTCCGCACCTGTTCTCTTTTTACCATATGTTCTTTTATTTCCGGTGTTTTTTTATTGTTTGAAGAGTGTCCAGTTGGATGTAGTTGATAAAAGGACAAAAGTTGGCGTTGACTGAAACCGTATGAATGAGATACAAAAATGGACCATATGGTAGCCTGCTGTATGACAAACAACAGTGCAGCTGCCTTTGTATGTTAGACAACTGACACCAGTGCCAGTTGTCGGTTATTAAGGCGGCGTGGCGTGTATATCAGGTGCATTGTGTCAGTATCCAGGCAGATCTGTTCAGATCAGCGAGCCAATCAGGCAGAGTTAGTCCCCGCGCTGTCAGCTTTGTTTGCCCTGAGGGCCGAATCGGCTCCTGCTCAAAACAGATGCCTGGTTCTCCCCTTTCTGTGTCTACATCTGCGCCTTTTTTTCTCTTGGGAAGTCTCTAGAATATAATTAATCACATGCAAACACACATAAAGCTATAATGCTCCTGGGTTAGACTGTCTCATAGATGTATACTATCACGAGAAACAGCCCTAATCTCCTACCTGCATCTGACCTTTATCACTGTCAGAGAAATGTGGGGGAAAGTGCAAAGAAACCTGCTCTTTTTATACAGATAAACCACTAGTAGTCTTTATCCAGCATCAGTGTTTTAGAATGGTACAATAAGAAGAGAGGCTGTAGTTAATTAGCTCCCCCTAGGAAATGTGGTCATATCCACGGCATGTGTTGAACAGCCAAATAGGAAAGCTTTGTGATCATGGAAATTCAGCCTAAGTCTAGCCCCAAGAGTGTTTTTGTCGTATTGATTGATACCTTCATTGTGAATTGAACTTTGCATTTAAGATAAGTGAAGTAATTCCTGTGGAAAACATCACTCTTGTTCCTGCCCTGGCACAAATCCCTCCTAGTGTTGACATGTGTATGTTTATATGTCTTCATAAGCTTTGTATAGGCCTGGATATACAGTGTTTTAATAAGCTGCCAACAGATATACAATGTTTTAAATAGATACCGTGTCTGTAATATCTACATTCTTGTAAGGAGCCTTTTAATTCAAACATGCTCGTCCAGTGTTTGTGTTTTTATAATAGCTTCAGCTGTGTTGTTATTTCCTCTTCATCACCACCTCGTCTGCTCCCCTTTTTTCTACAGGTCGACTGGCTATTCTGAGGTGATAGTGGTTGTGGGGGGTTGTGAGAGAGTGGGGGGCTTCAATCTGCCCTACACCGAATGCTACGAACCAGTCACAGGAGAGTGGAAATCACTGGCAAAACTACCCGAGTTCACCAAGTCAGAGTACGCCGTCTGCGCCCTCCGCAATGACATCCTGGTGTCAGGTAAGACCCCGCTGCATTTGTTACAAACCATTCAACAGCACGGTCTTATCAAGGCTTGAAATTAACAGTAACCAAAATGCAATAGAGTGCTCCAGGGATGACGTATTTTTGTAGACCAACCAGGAAGTTAGCATCGCCCTGGTTCCCTCGACAAAAAGCCAATGGGATTTTTCCATTGGGTTTTGGATTATTACAGAAAATAAGCTCTGTGGCAAACACACGTTTTGTTCAGCAAGATAATATTCACAAATGAACACCACTTTTAGGAGTCATTTAGCATTCGTCTTATTTAAGACACATAAAGGCTTCAAAATTCACGAGTAGGGTATTTATTGGTGTATTTTATGTCGTTGAACAAAACGTTAAAATAAGCTTGTGTTAACCACAGATCTAATTTCAGGCATCTAACTAAAAACACAGTCAAAAAACCCATTGATTTTGAGACGAGGGAACCGAAAGTGCTAAAATGCTAACTCCAGGTTTTAGGACTCATTCCTGCACCACTCTATGTAAAGGTATCTATTAACTTTGGCAGATCATGTTGTCAGGTTACCAATGTTGTCTTTTATTTTTACTGTTTATCTATTAATGAATCAGTGAGATACATGTTATTACTTCAAGAAAACCATTTTGGCTATTGGACATTCAGAATGGCTAGTAACTTTAAATCTCAAGTCAATTTCAAGCCTTGGTACAAATGCTATTACGCCAACGTTTTACATGGTTAGAGTCAGTATGGTCTTGGTTTTTATAAAAGTCCAGTTTCTCTTAATTGTTGTGAGATTGTACCATACATAAAAAGAAAGTTCACAAGTACGCGCTTAAGGGCCATGGTCAGTGTCTTTTTTGGCTCGGCTTGCCATCTAATCCCCCAGTGGAGTGGCAGGAAAGGGCCACGCTGGCTGTTTGCCCGCTGTTATTTTTACAGCAACAGCCTGTTGGAGTTGAAGGAAAATATGAGAGCAACATCTGGATGCACAATTCTAGGCTCAGTGCTGAGACAGGCCTTCATCGGCCAGCTCACTTCCTCTAGGCCAATCATCAGGGTCACCACCTTTTACATCGGTTCAGCAGCTTTCTAACATCCCTTTTTGATTTTAGATTTCCAGCAATAGGTTGTGATGTGATTAGCTTGGAATATACCTAAATCTGAGATGTTATATCTCTCATTGCTTCCTGGCAAGGCTGCTGCATTTTTGGAACTTAGCATGGGCCAAGTGTGGTGTAAGCCTCCTTTGGTGAAAAAATATCTAGATTAAACAAGACATTAGTATTACCTCTTTCCTCTTAACTGATGAGGTCAGGGTGAAGGTAGTTGCTAAAACCAAACATTGACGTGCTGTGTACAAGATGCAGTTCTTGTATGGTTGTTGGATGGAGGACATGGTTTTTGTGACCTAGTTTCCAAGAATATGCATTGACAGAAGTTCAAACGTGCCTGCTGGGACTGCTCATGCTCGGACCTGCTTCATATTAGCTGCAAAACATTACTGGACAAAAATGGCAGTTGAAACCTATAGAGAAGAGGAAAAAAAAGGAAGAAGGATAAATAGAGAAAAAAGCAAGTTCCCCCCGTCAGTGTTTTGCTTTTTTTCTGCTCTCACTGTGCCAAGTCCTCACGTGTTCGCTATCAATCTACCCTCAAGCGCTGCCTGGAAAAGTCAACATATCCCCCTCCCCCTTGTCTCTGTCTCACACACACATACATACACACTACTGCTTTATAGCATGTTATGATCTTCATTGCCCCACTTTATTTCTTTGTTGCCCCATCTGCCTTGAAACATTTAATCCCCCTTTCTCAACTTTATTTTTGATCTTGCACTCTCAGTTATATTCCCACACATAGCTCCATTCTTTCTGTCTGCGTGTCTGTCAGCCCTGCTCCTCACACTGGGAACTGGTGCAAATACCTTGGAGGGCCTCCAGTCTCTAGCACAGCTGCAGTTAGCTGTGGTCTTAAATAGGATATGGCTCAATTGAGTGTACAGAACCACCTTATTAGCTTGGTGTAATGTGGCAACATAAAATAAATGTCTCTTTGCTACGCATTTGGATAATGTCTCATCAGCTAATGAGCAGCAAAACACATGTGCTTACCTCACACATTACAGAGGGGTGCACGTAGGTCTGTCCTCAACCAAAGAAATTCTTAGTCAACTAACACCCGACTAATTGACTAGTTTAATCGACAGATCTCTTAAACTGAGTTTCTCCACAAAGAATCACACAGAAGCACCACTTAAAATCTTGCGTTTACCAGAGATGTGCTCATAAGTTTCTCGGAAATAAGTAGGGATGCACGAAAAATATATAATTGCAATTATTTTGACTGATATTGCCATTGCGATATGATTTGTGATATTAGAGCAAATTATAATTTTCACATCATTATTCCCATTGTCATTGAAAAATATTAAAATGATTATGGTGTGATTTTTGCGGGGATCTGTACCAAACAAAGATATTTTCTTAAGTCTGTAGAATATGATGTGTAGGCCAGGACATCTCTGCAGCACGACAATATTTAATTTAAAATGGTATTTTGACACTTGACATTTCAACTTTAACAAATATTGCAATTTCCACCTCATCCTGTGATTTGAAAATTGCAGTAGGTCATGTTGCGATTTGGATACAATTTTCGTTCATTGTGCAGCCTTAGAAATAAGTAGTTCAGCATGAAAGAAGCACAAAAATTTACTAATCGACTAAAGAATTCTTAGTTGACTAAGACCAAAAAGATCAATTGTTCCACTAATCCACTAAGAGGGAGCAGCCCTAGGTGCACGTTTGACGACTTAGTCACAAGTAGCCTGAATCCCTAGTTGCCTTCTCAGACAACAGGAATGTTATAACACACTGAACTAGATCTTTTGCATTAGAACTGTGAGCAGTTTGTAACTCTCAGAAAACTGTCACACAAATCATACCGGGACCTCCCAATGAAACTGCCTCTTGATCCTTAAGAACTAGTGATTGGCAGCAGTGGTCCTCCCCATCTGAGCCAGTAGGACTGTTTTCGGTGAGAAAAGACCGCCTTCTGAAGGTAGTAGTTCTTTTAAATAGCTTGCTAGGTTTGCAAGGCTGTCTTTGAAGCGGTTCCTCAACCTGTTTCCTACATGCAAATCTTTCAAAACAAAAGCCTCAGGGGCAGCAGACTGTCTGGCTCTTTCACTATCCAGCAGATTATCAAGCAGACAAACGCTGCGACTAACTTCCTGCCCCTGTCTCCTGTCGTGTGTGTGCTACAGTATAATTTAAAAGGACTGCACATTAATTACTTTATATTACCCATGTATAGCCACTAGATGACCTTTCAAGGAGGTACTTTCTTTTTGTTAGGATGAAACGCATCTAATAGCTATGACCACCTGTCTAGTCTGTCTGTCTGTCAGCTATCTTACAATACAGAAAACAAACTACCTGCTTTGTTTGCATGTGAATACAGAAAAGGCCTAGACACCTTTGTTTACACTGGCAGGTATTCTTTATGCCTTTATCGTTGCTCCATATAACCACCCACATGTGCTCTGTACAAAGAAAACACCCAAACGGCAAATTGCTGGCTAGACCACAACAAACATTGAGAAATTGTTTTATTGAGGAGATTAGCATGTATTAATCCCTGTTGTTAAATAGGAAACTGCTCTTCTCTGAAAGACACCAACTTTTTGAAGGCAGGAGTGTTCTTATTAGTTTTCATAATCGGTATTTTATTAACCGATATCACCACCATGTGATCAATTTAAGTCCCTGTGTGAAATAACACAGATTGTCACGGACTGTTTATGTGTTTGCGTCTTGTTGGTATCCATGCTACACCCATGCTCCAAGATTTACTTCTTCTGATCTTATTGTTGGATAAAAGCCAGTGGATATAATTGCTACCGGATCTGGCGGCCACATAATTCACCTGGTTTTTCAAATGGCTTTTAGGTAATGTTACATTTCCCTTTTTTAACCTAAATTTGACACAGTTTCCTTTGGTTTTGATTGGTTAACCTACATTTCATCACATCTTTGCCTGTCCTTTATGCTAAAAAGTTAGCTTCTGCCACACATTGTTTTTTTTTTTAACGTTTGGATTTTCCCCCAGTCTGTGGAGAATCAACAGACAGGTGTGTGTGTGTGTTTGGTGGTGGTGGGGTTATTCAGAAAGAGAGGAGACATGTCAGGGCTTGTTAAAAATGTACCTGGGTCACGCTGCCGGGTGCCGGCTGTTATTATTCTCTACAACTTTTTCCAGTGCATGTTTGCTCAGAGACAACAGATTAGACACTCCATTATACTGCGGTAGTAGTAGTAGTCCTTCTGTAGCTCTATTAGCCGCAAAAAATTCTGATTGTGGTGTGTTTGCTTTAGAAATAATTTTAAAAACGGTTGTCAACACCTGTACCTTCATAATAGACATGATACTGTGTGTGTTTGTGGCTTTAAATAGCCAACTTGCTGTATGTTTGTGTGTGAGGAAACCTTTTATTTGCTAGGTGAACTCTGGAGACTCAGTTCAGGTCAAAGTCAGATAAGACACTTACAACTCTGCCCCAGTTAGGAGATAAAGTATTACTTTGACATAAACACACAAAGCTGGCTGTTCACCAAGAGCAGCTCAGGTTTATTTTTAAACTTCTCAGATCAACTAGATGACAAATGACAACAATAACAATCCGAGTTGTCTAGTGCTAAATATATTGTACCCAACATTGTATTAATTATTGTCTTGAATATTAACTGTTTGCCCCTTGGTGCTTTTAGGTGGTCGCATCAACAGCAGGGACGTGTGGATGTATAACTCCCAGCTCAACCTGTGGATCAGAGTGGCTTCTCTTAACAAAGGCCGCTGGAGACACAAGATGGGCGTCCTACTGGGCAAGGTAAGGAGGGAGCCCCGAGGCGGATTCATGCATCCACATCAGGGTGCATGGTTACCCCAACGTGGGTGCCTCTGATGTAGGAGTTTATTTATAATTCATTGGCAGATTTCACTCGTTGATGGCGCCCTCACAACACTTGATAGCTGAGTCGTACATTATCGGGCCCTCTCGTATACCGCCAAGTAATCATGTTAACATTTTACATTTACTATATGATATAGAGCGACTATGGAGCTATAATCGCTGTAAGCAAAAGGATTGCAGTATAATTGTTTTTTGCTAGATCACAAAAAATGAGAAGGAGAAATCACAAGCCACCCAAGCTGGTCAGTTACAATTTAGGAGGTCTCCGCAAGGTGCCCGGACACATGGTTGTACTACAGTGCAGCTACGGAGACTAAATATGTGGCTCTGTTGCTACAGCACAAGTATAAATTCAGCACCTACACTTTCAATAAATCAACGGTTTGGTTTCCCAGGAAGATCTGATGTGTGCTTACTGAAATTTGAGTCATGAGGGCTTCACAGGAAAAGGAAGACAATGGCTTTATTAACTGTTAACTTGCGTAAGGTAAACCACAAGGGGAGGGGAGATTTATACAGTGAGGATTTCTGTGGAATCACCTGCTGGAAAGGTTGTATTGAGATTTTTTGACTGCCTTCATTTCATACCTTTCACAATCACACGTCTCATCCCACTGTTGCACATACTCTCCTACCTGCAGGCTTGAAGGACTTTTCAAACACACCGAGGGCTTTGCATACTTAGTGATGATTGACATTAAGTATCTGGTCTTAACTTAGACCTAAGTGACTCATCAGTGGCAGAAACACTAAAGAATTCCAGACTATTGCCTGCTTTTTGCTAATCACTGATCCTCCACATTGGTCGACGAGGGCGCCTTGTGACAAAGAGCCATATTATATTATTTTTGTGTGTGACACATCCGTTTATCGCCCCAGGGTTTGTAAACGACTGGCGGTGCCAGCTCGTCTCACACATCCCGGATACATATGAGCAGATTCAAAAGAGAGAAGGAAGTTTGCCTTTAATTTAAAAGCGGCATATAAACAAGTTCCTTAGCTGGTGGTACAGTGCAGCTGATTCACCCATTACATACCCACCATATGGAAAATACTTTACTCCTCGATCACCGCTTCTACTCTTGAGCTGTTACTATATACAGTCTCTAGTAAGGCCGGTTGGACATTCTTGTTTGAGGGCAATGGGAGTTTAATGGACGTGTGCCAGCACCTCACACTTCCAAGTTAAGGACTAACTTCGCCCATATCATGTTCTATGTGTCTTTGCGCAATCACATAAGCCTAGAGTGCCCATACATAGCTGTGAGAAGAGATACGCCTGTAAACACACACCGGGATTGCAGACGTATGCATAATTTAGCACACTTACTCTGTAAATATATACTGTACAAGACAGTTCATGTTCCTACAGCATATATTCCTAACCTGTGAAAGGTTTGTAACCACATGTTGTGTTTGGAAATGTTCTTAAACTAGATAGTCAAGTCTGTCTTCATTGCATTGCATGTTCTTTTGTAGCTTTTGTTTTTAAGACCGTCTTAATGCAAAACTAATGTTGATCACTTGTACAACAATGCCATGTGTACCTCACGCAAAGTTCCTGAGCTGTAATTATCTGTTCTTAATGTTGCGTAAAGAGGAACGGCCTTTGGTTGTCTTGGTTGAAGCAGGCAGAGCATAAACAGATGATTGAGCTAACACGCCACTCACAAACTCACGTGTGGGCTTTAGTCATCATTCAGTACACACGCTTGTATACACACATGAAGAACATGGCAAGTATTCTTGGAAAGCTTTGGGCTAAAACAGCACTTTATTTACTTTGTCAGAAAGTGCCGGACTTATCTGCAGCAATTCTGAAAACATACTCTTTGTATTTTTTGGAGATCTGCTTGTGGCCAATCTGTATTGGATTTTCTTCTGACTTCCAAACAACACCCAAAATGCTCAGCTGCCTCGCCACAGAAACAAACACTTGTGTGTGCATTCAAACTACACACAGGTCCTCCACAACAGTGAGGTAATCAGTTGGAGGGTCACATTCTGGCTATAAAAGTCAGTAATTAACTCCAAAGTGAGTCATCATGTATCCAGTTATGGTGAAAACAAGATGACTTTAACTAGACTCTAAAAGTTATAGAACAATGAAGAAAACAAAGTTTAAACTTACTGATCTGCAGCTGACTTAACACTCTTGCCAAAATGATTTGATGCTAAAAATAAGAAGGCATTTAATATGTACTGTATTTCTATACATGTGCCCAAGGCCTGCAATTTAGAAATTAAACTGGCAAGACATAACACACAACATATAAGAGGCAGTGGTACATATAGTATAGTGCTACACAGTATATAAGCATAAACACAGTCTTTATCCTTTTTTGAAAACACATTCCTCAGAGATGTGATATCCCAAGAGAGGCTATTGTTTGCAACCACTTCCTGTATCTGTCACACACATGGTTTTGTCTTCTTTGTCTTCCCCTTTTCATACTTTCCTCTTTCTGTCTTTGTTTGTTTTACAGAGATTGACAGTATTTGTGTCTTAAGGATGTATCTGTTTTTTTTTCTTGTTTTTTTTCCTGAGAATCCTCTTCCCCCTCCTCCTCAGGTTGTACCCAGTCATTTCCTCATTCCGTCTGTAATTTCCCCTTTTGATGTGCCGCACTTATGCTCCAGTTGCAAAAATGGAGGAACAAGGCTGAGTGTCGTAAACAAGCCTATATAATGAGCACATGTTCATGCTTTCGTGCAAAGACCTCAACGGCGACTTCCACTAACTCACTATTCAAACAACTTGCATATTCAGTTGACAAATCAAATATATTTTCACTTGTACACATGAGCATGCCCACATTTGTTATTACACTCACTTAGTCCTTGCCACAACCTTAAGTCTAAACTTCTAAAGCTGGTTCTTACAGGGATCAAAGTACAAGAACACACACACATATTCTGTGATGTCCTGTTGGACTGGTCCTGTTTCCATAGAGTAGAAAGCAAAAATAGGTCACCGCTTGTTTTCCTCTCCCTGTTGTGGCTGCACTTGGTGACGGCTGCTCTCATCTATCATAATGTTTCTCTCTCTCTCTTTGTCTCTCTGTCAGTCTCTCTATCTTTCTCTCTATTCTCCTATGTCGTTTTCCCCTCTCGTGGCAACTACTTCTTCGCACCTCTCCGCATGTTAAGGAGAGGTAATCATTCAGCCGTCGCCAGTGTTTGAACGTGGTCATAAAATAAGTCGTGAATATGCTTGTTCGGTGGGTAGCAAGTGTGTCCTCCTCAGAGAATCGTGAATCATGTTTGGCTTAGTGTTTATGTGATAGCCCCATACCTCGAGTCGGTATAGAGTATGTGCTACCATCATCGAGCTAATGTGGAATGCACCTATATTGATTCACTTACACTTTAACGGTGTATCGAAACCATGTGGGGTGTTTTATCGAGTGAGGGTGAAGAGAAGATGGATGTAGTTCCCCCCAACCCCCACTCCCACTCTTCAAACAAGCTAGAGTCCTCAATGGGGCATTAAAGGGTCAGTTCACCCAAATTATGAAATACAGCCCTGTAGTTGAGATCAAAATGAGCTGCTTGTTTAGTATTTTAATTGAAGTTGACACACAGTATTTGACATACCAGGTTTCCCCTAGATTTCTAACAAATGAAATCCAATTTAAAGCGGTTTTGTTTTGGAAATCTGTAGTTTGAATCAGTCAGGCCAAGCAGCTGCTGCCCAAGCTATCTGGTACCTCACCATGTTAGAAACGGCAATGTGAAAACCTATTTTATTCCACTGACATTTAATGGTTTCCTGTGTTTACTGGCTGCATAAAGAATATAAAATTCAAACATATTTATAATGTTTGCATGACAAACAATAACTTTCTACAGTTCTGATAAACAGGTAATTCCTCAATCATATAAAAAGGAACAACACATGTGTGTTCAGATATTTATGAAGGCCGAGTTTGAGCAAGGGCAGAAGGTAGAGGGTCATTGGCAGTAAAAGTAGGATGCCCGATTTGGCGTCGCGGCTGGTGTGATCCCATCGCAAGATGGTCTCTAGTTTTCCAATATGTTTAGCACCACAAACAAAGCTCTTTAACTTCTTTAACTCTTTTCAACCCCCATTTTATTATGGAGGAACAAACCTCTAAAACTGCGCAAATACAACCAATGTGGCTTAAAAGTGCATGACAGTGACAATAAAGGGTGACCTACAGTAACCTCTCAACATGTTGCTCATTTAACATTTGTTATTAGCTGTATCAACATAGAGTATTAAAATCAACAAATTTCAGTTGGTCTTCGTGCCCATAGTCTTATTCTGTGAATTACAGTGTGGAAGCTGCCATTTGCCTGTTGTTGTCATTGAAAACAGTTACTTTGAAACCACCGCCTGAGATGTTAAGAGAGAGAGAGAAAGAGTGAACAAGTTCATAAAGGGTTTTTTTCTCTCTTTTTCAACTTGTCAGTTGAAAAATGTGGTAGTGCTATCTAATTAGCCCAGGTGTTGAATGCAAATCTCCATGTGTCCACTTCCACTTCCTTCTTTTTGTTCCTTGTTTTTCCCTCCAATTTTTTTTGTGTCTTTGTTTCTCTCTTTTCTCTCCACCCCTCTCTCTCTGGCTCTGTCTCTCCTCTGTACTTGTTTTTGCTCCAGATTGTGTGGAGAGACAGGAACAGCCCGAAGGTTTTCTGTTGCATAAAACCAGTGTGTTGATGAGCAGTGCTATGCTCATAATAACCAGTAGTGTGCGCTTGACACATGATCTCCTTTCAGTTAATTGAGGAAATAGATGTTTACCATACATCTCTACCTTCCACCACCTTTTTTCCCACTCTTCATGCTCCCAATTTCTTTCTTATTTTGCCATCCGTTGCACTCCGGGCGGGTAGTTTGTGTAACCACAAGGCACTTATATGTGTATATGCATATCTTATGTCAACACAATTCTCCAGTTTGTAATGCTTTAGCTTCTAGTAAGGTTTATGATTTTTTGTTATTGTTAGTGGTTCAGATTTAATTATCCACAAAATGGCATGGGATAGCACTTAATCAACCAACTTGGAAATCAACACCATTGACTGATATTATTTTGATTAGTAAATTATTAGTATAAAATAACAGATTTTGATTAGATTAGATGAGAAAGATTTATTAATCCCTAATGGGGAAACTCATTTGCCACCAAATCGACACATACATACAGTAAACAATATCGACATTACAATCACAGCACACAACAGATACACAGCACAACAAATAAATAACGCCACAAAGAGCCATTTGAGAGACATGATTAACAGCTGAAAGATGCTACATCTAAAGACCACATTTAAAAGGGTTCATTAAAAAATCTGATCGCTGCTGGAACAAAAGACCCTCTGAGGCATCGCTCACTGAATGACCACCGTGTAATGGATGGCCTTCAAAATACAGAACCTTTATTAATATGGCCCTTGTTCTCTTTTGATACATAAAAAAACATAAATGAGGACACTAGATCCCCTGATTAAAAAAACATGAAGAAGCTTCTTGCTGATATCAAAGGATTGAATCTTCCTCAAGAAGAATAGTCTTGACTGGGCCTGTTTGAATACAACACCGGTGTTCTTTTCCTAGTTTGATTTACTGTCCAGTAAATTATAACTCAAGTTCAAGGTAAGCAAATGCACTGGTACCTGCAGGGATCCAGTGTTTACGGATATAAGAGCAACGAGGTCAGAGACAATGGTGCTTGTTTACAAGCAGTACGTCATCTTCCATGTGCACCTGATAGACTGGTTCTCTGAGTACTGACGGAGAAACTATTGTTCATACTCATCAACTAGTACGCATGAATACTCTTATAGTGAATGCGTATGTGTTTCTGTGTACATGGTGTATGGGGAAAAGTATATATCACACCTAAACACAACTCATAACTTCCCTAACTCTCAATTTCATGATCTCGCTCTGTGTAAAAACCCTGTGGCGCACATCAGTTGTTCCAAGGTGGTAATCTCAACTACTCCTCTAATCCAAATATGATTGTGTGTTTGTCCTCAGGTCTATGCTGTCGGTGGCTACGATGGGCAGAGCCGCCTGAGCAGTGTGGAGTGTTACGACTGCTTCTCCAACCGCTGGACAGAGGTGGCTCCCATGAAAGAGGCTGTCAGCTCTCCGGCCGTGGCCAGCTGTGCTGGCAAGCTCTTTGTCATAGGAGGAGGGCCAGACGATGACACTTGTTCAGACAAGGTGGGAAGCAGATGTGTGCTGCCCTAACCGCACACTTAAGCACATAGTGATGACAGCTGAGGTGCTTTTGTCTCAGATTTCAGTGATTATACCGTAACAGTAACTTGACTTCTTTTCAAGATAGGCTAATAAATTACAAGCTAAAGTTTCTTGTTTGTTAATAATAAAACGAAAAAAAAAGATAAAATGTAAACTATGTTTCTGGTCTTTCCTTCATCGGAAAAGTAAATGGAAAGACATATTAAGAAATATTAATAATAATAATAATAATAATAAAATAAAGCGTCTCGAGATAACTTCTGTTATGATTTGACGCTATATAAAAATAAATTGAATTGAATTGAAATGTTGCCCGCGTACAGTATAATATATATTTTAGATGAATGTTGAACATTAATAGCGCATACTTATGCTCCTTTCTACTGGCAACTGAAGATACAAAGAAAGCCTAGTCAACTGCTGTGGCCTATCCCTGAAAGATACAATTTTCCTTAATAAAATAAAGCTTCCTGTGTCACCAAGAATTGACTAAATGTTTTTAGCCTAGAGATCAGGACTTGACTGGCTACCCTGAAATAGTTTAATTGTTTTGACTGGCAGCCTGTCACTGGTAGTAAACAGGGAGACAGTGGCATTCGCAGGAAACCAAACCTTAGAGGAAGCTTTTTTTTTCCTCAATGGAACAGCTGGTATGTTTGTTTATATCTGCGGGTTAGAAAACGTGCATCCACAGGCAGAGAGTCAGTCTGATAAGAGTTAACCCAACATGGCTGACTATTTGTAACTGGCTCTACGTGGCCTGAAGGGACTAGAGTTCATGCTTTGAGCTTCTTATCTCTGGAGTTTCCTCACGGCCTCATTCACATTGATCCTAAAGGTCTGTTGGAGTGTGTTGTTCACGCTAGCTGCAGTCAGAGACAACACTGTTTGGAAGGAGGCTATTTAAAAAGAGATGTGGGTGAGAGAATGCTTGGATTGTATGCAAAACCACACAGAGTCAAACTCAAGTCAGCCCACAGAACAGACAGTAAAATGAGCTACATATTTTTTTCTATTCAACAACTATCTCCCACCACATGGAGTCTTTCTTCTTCTTTCTTTTACCACAGTAAAACACAACTAACCACATGTAACTGTATCTTACAGGTTCAGTGCTACGATCCAGAGAACAACTCTTGGTTACTGCGGGCCAACATCCCCATTGCCAAGCGCTGTATCACAGCAGTGTCCCTCAACGGCCTGGTCTACGTGTGCGGCGGTCTCACCAAGTCCATATTCTGCTATGACCCCGCAGAGGACTACTGGATGCACGTGGTTCACACCTTTAACAAACAGGTAATAGA
This sequence comes from Adelosebastes latens, assembly GCA_916700685.1. Taxonomy (NCBI): domain Eukaryota; kingdom Metazoa; phylum Chordata; class Actinopteri; order Perciformes; family Sebastidae; genus Adelosebastes; species Adelosebastes latens. The sequence goes on from CAKAKR010066805.1 coordinate 67,597, forward strand.
TTCAATGCACATCACTCGAGGAACAGACTGTTTGAATTCACCTGCGGGAATCCTCTGAAGCTGCCGCCTCTAATTTCTGTCTCTCTCTCTCTCGCTGCAGGAGAGCTGTGGCATGTCTGTGTGCAACGGCAAGATCTTCATCCTCGGCGGCAGAGGGGAAAGTGGCGAAGCAACAGACACCATCCTGTGTTACGACCCGTCATCGGGCATCATCACAGGAGTGGCAGCCATGCCGCGGCCGATCTCCTACCACGGATGCGTAACCATCCACCGCTACAATGACAAATACCACAGGACCTGACCATAAACAAGCACACACACACACACACACACACACACACACACACTAAAGAACTTAAACTCTTTGAAACTTAAGCTCTTCAAGTTCACCCCATGCACAACACAATCACACACTTCTTTATAACAGGCACATTGAGTAGCTCAGTACTGTTGAGCTAATTTGTTTTCTCACAGCATCATGTAGCAATACTCACTGTGTTGCTGTGAATCTTTTTGCTGTTGCGTACCGTCGTTATGGCCCTTCTGTGGAAATGCTCAGCGGTTGACAATGCTAATGACTTGTCTGTATCCTGAGCTAAAGTGGAGTCAGATCAATGTGCCTTGCATTAGCAGTGACTGCATACGGTTGGGAAGTAATGGATCATATATGACAGAAGTAAAGGAAACTGATAATGGTAAAATAAATTAAAAAAATAGATTAATTCTTAACATTAGGATCACATATCTGTGGTAACAATATGGTTCACTTACTTAGCTTTTCACAGAGCTTTCAACCGTATCCCATCAGGTTTACTGAAGGAAACCAATGTGGTTGATAAGTCCATGAAAAGCTAAGTAAGTAAAAGTTCATAATATTTTACCACGTAAATTGTAATATTTGTACACATTGTCAAAGAAGAAACACTGAGCTTTCTAAATGACAATATTTGGCATATTTGATGAATGTAATACTATCTGAAAACTCCTAATAACATTAGTGAGTTTTAATAATTTTATTTTGATAGTGCTTCCAAGCAGGTAATCAGTTTGAAAGTGAACTTCCCAACACTGTGCTTTTATTACTGTGCAAAATAACCTCACTTGGAGATCTCAGATAGTTCTGATGAACAAAAACAATGCCATAAGACAAAAATTGAAAAATCGCTCTGACAAAAATGAGCGAAGGATGATGTGCCAGCAGAGGAAAAATTATATGATATCTATTTTTGCCTGACAGATGAGTGGCCAGGTCGGATATCCAACCTTGTACCCAATGCACTCCATGCGGATACGTACATACAATACAGCACAGTACTGGTAAAGAACATTAATAAGTCCTCCTTTTTTAAACTCTTTTCCTTGTTACTAAAAACAACCTGATAAGAATGTGGTGAACAGTCAACCAGCTGTCCTCCCACAGTATCAGTGATTTTGAGTACAAGTTGCTCTCACCCATTGACCTGGAGCGGAGTTACGAGATAAAGAGCAGAGGCTGTACCAAAATATTGGAACGTAGCCACTGTTAGCTCTGCCCTCTTGTTTCCTCCACTTATCACTTAGTTCCACTTCCTGTGTGCGTTTCCCTTTTCCAACATCCAGCTGTGTCATCACCTCACATTTTGATATCTCCTTTTTAAGCTTTATTTTTGCTCCATTTTAATTATTATTATTACACTCATTACTGACATTTTATTATTATTATTTTTTAAGTTATACTTTTTTTTACGATTGGATGTTTACTGTATTATAAGTAGCTTTAGTGTGTCTATTTCATATCAATGTTAGATCATTGGTGTACTGGGCTCGTGGGTGGTTTTGTAGCTGTGAGAAGCCTTTGTAGATCAAACTCGAAGACTGCTCTGAATAAGTGGTGTGCATGTATGGTGTGTATGTATGTGTGTGACTTTTACGACTCAATCTGGATGTGTCGGAGCCACATCTAGTGTAAGCATTGTACGACTTTCACACTGATGGCGGCACCTCTCACCTGTGCACTTACATGTAAAGATGTAACTCGGGGTAACCGTAGATACCTCCGGTTGTGCATGTTCTGAATGACAAGGATTTGGATGATGTGGCTCATGGTGTGTAAAAGTCACCTTTTACTACAGTAGGCGTTAGACTAGAGGTATTGCTGTGAATATAACATTAATATGTTTATGTTTTCTTGTATTTAAATGTATCTCTTTCTTGGTTGCATATTGAGTTTTTTCTGCAACCGAAAGCCCCAATTGTGCACTTTGACAGAATCCTGTTAAATGTAGAATTATACAACAATTATTTTCTTTTTTTTTTACTGTATCAGTAAATGTTCTTTGCTTTCATGTGACGTATGGAAGAGACAGTGAAAGGGCCTGTCAGCTCCTCGTGTTGGCCGCTACCTGCTATGGCTCTGATGTTCTAACAAAAACAACAACTGCTACAAGAGAACAATGTCAAGAGAGAGTTAGGGCTTTACATTTTAGGCTAAAACAGTTAGGGGTCAGTGGGTTTGTACGTTTGTTACTGTCTAACAATGTGTAACTTCATAATAATACGCAGTATAAGAACATCAGAGATTGTGCTACTGTCTGTCAGTCACAATAACAAAAACAGGTGGTTGGTATTTCGGCTTAAACCATCCTCCAGACGTTTTCTCAGAAAGATGAGTCCGGTCAGGTCTTCAGCAGAAGTACAGGCTGAAAAGAAAACATCCTCAGGCCCACTTAGGGGTAACTCAGGAGGCCAGCGAGAGGACGCTGAGGGGCAAGAATGTGGAAAAGCAAACAAGTTGAAGGGAGTTAGATAGTGTGAGAGAGAGAGAGAGAGAGAAATTGAGTGTGTGTGCGTCTGTGATTTCATTGAGTATTTACACATAACAACACGTTATGTTGATTTTTCATAATTAGCCATGTAGAGGCCTTCATAAGTTGTTTGTTCATTGTTTGCTTTGATAAGAATATTCATTGTTTTTATTATTGATTTTTTTCTTGTGATTGTTGTTGGACCGTTTGCAAGTTCACCTTGCATGTAAATGGCATGCCTTAAATTAAATCCCGAAGTGCTGAGCGTTAAAAGTGGATTGATGGATTTTGATGTGAATGCAGATTTAAACCAAAGTGGATTAGATTCAATCTGAAAGGTGACCTTGTTGAAAAATGCCAATGGGTAAATTGCGCCTGCATGCAAAGATGGGCGGGGGTTTAATAATGTTTTAATTGCAGAAAGCTGCCCTGTATTTGCCTGAATAAATGAATGACAGGTGGGAGATTAAATTACATAATTTTGATATTTTCTTATTGTATGTGATGTGATATTTTAACACCACTTTCTCCTCAGACGCTCTTTTGTCTAACTGTGAGGAAGCTTTGGATTTTTGTAAACTGCAGTATGTTGAAATGTAATGGTTGACTCGTGTGAGAGAAACATCAATAAAGTTTTTCTTTCCGTACCGACGCTTATTGCCTGTCTCATCAGTAAAAAATGGTTTAAGAGTGAAATAACGTGAAAAATATTATATTGTATTAGGGTTAACAGAGTTTCTAGGCAAGAGTTTTTAAAATTGCACATAAAATTTTAATTTTGACAAGTTCTGTACAATATTTTTGTAGATATATATCTTTAATTGACTTCTGGATTTCAATGCACGGTCAACTTCTAATGTAAAAGCAGTGGTGTGTGGATCATCTTCATGCCAGCTTTTGATATTAAAAGAAGAGAGATGTCATGATTATAATTTTTTTTTCTAAACCAAGCTTTGAGTTGTGGGTGCTGGATGTGATAGGGTGTTTCATATTTTATAATATTAGAACATATATTTGGTCTTCACACCATAAAAATGTGGAAGAAAAGAAGTGATTATACTAAATAATTGAACCCACAGCACCACCAACCACACCACAGATTTCAATGAAAGCATCACAGATTACAGCTACAAGAAATACGACATGAGGTCATATCAAACTTTCTGTAATCTGCTCCATATTTTATTTCATCAAGTGATGAATCAATCATGTTGGTGATGTTTTAATGAGCCATTGTGTTGAACAAGAAAACAGCATATAAACCCAGCCACACTGTTTCAAACTAGGATTGAGCAACTCATGCTGCAATAAACATTCATATGGCCCTTTTGTTTTGTCTTATGTGGTGATTTATATACTGCATATTGTGATTTGGTTGAATGAAAACCACAAATATTCTCCTCGCAGATTCTTATGGGCACGTTGACACTAAACAATGTGGAAAGAATTTAACATTACACACTATTCACACACAATCACAGACAGGAAAATACTGTATATCTAAATTTGTGTCAGATATTTGGCAGTGGCAGCATACTGTGACCTCTCCCACAAACTCATCCTCCATGGTGAAGGCCACAAACAGTCATAAACTAATAAGTGGGATACAGTGGAAGGCTTCATTACTCTGGTCTCAATGTCTAACTGACCTACTTTTGAATAGTATAGAATTTCCTAATGCTACCACAGTGATGTATATTGACATTCAACAAACAAGGAAACTATGTGGTGCATGTAAAGTATCTCTTGGCAAATGACACCTTTTTATAAATGTGTCCAAAATCCACATGGCTGCAAGAGAGGACATTTTTTTATTTTTTTATTTAATTATTTATTTTTTACTGTGGATGGAGGCTGATTGGACTTTAAAAAAAAAAAAGCAATAAACAAAAACAGAATAAATATGCCCTTTGCCAAGAAATGTGAGTATAATGAGATGCTGATCCATTGCGAGGGCATTGCAACGTAATAGTTAGAAATACTTTTGGAAATGTGTCAGAACTATGAATAACTATAAAACCCTTTTCGCCATCTAATGTTGATGTTTTTGTGTAGCTCAAATGAAGCTCTGTGTGCATAACAAAGACTTTCCTATTGATAACTTCATTGAAGCAACACTAGAGAAGCCTGAAACAAAGAGAGCTAGATGATGTTAAGGATGTGGAATGTGGATGTGATCCCGTTCCTGATCATCTAAAATGTGCTCATCAGAAACTTGTTCCACTTCTTGTCACGTGTTTTCTTGTTCATGGCACGTAGCCTGACAGTGCTGTCAAGCTTAAACATGTAAGATGAATAGCAGTAATACATATAGGTCTATAGCCATAGCTACTATCCTGGTTTAAAAGCAAGCATATGTGCATTGCTGTCCTAAAAAAAAAAAAAAATTCCTGTTTGTAGTCATAATTCTGCCATACCCTTACCAAAAAGAAGTTTATTCAAGTGTGCTATTAGTATACTTCTTTTAAACTTAAAATAAGAGTATGCTTTCAGTTTACTTTTCATGTACTTATCCGAGATATACTTAACAAAATTATGCTTAGGCATACTTGGCTTATACCAGGGGTCTGCAACATGCGGCTCTTTAGCCCCTCTCCAGTGGCTCTCTGTGGATTTTTAAAAATGAACTTTTTTTTGTTTACATTTTCATTTTTATTTATCATTATTGTAGGTCTATGGTACAATGGTACGACGGAGTATTAGGGCCACATTGAAGAAAAAAAATAAATCTGAGATTATGAGAATAAAGTCATAATATTAAGAGAAAAAAAGTCGTAGTATTATGAGAATAAAGTCATAATATTATAAAGTAGTAATTTTACCTGTTATTTTTTTTCTCTTAAAGTTATGACTTTATTCTCGTAATATTACGACTTTTTTTCTCGTAAAGTTATGACTTTATTCTTGTAATGTTACTACTTTTTTTCCGTAATATTATGACTTTATTCTGTAAATCTCAGATGTTTTTTCCCTCAATGTGGCCCTAATACTCTGTAGAACATTTGCTCTTTGTCCCTCACTGCATTAGACTTATATACTATATACTTAGACTATAAACTGTGTTACCTTCATCACAATGTTCCAATGTTTTGTGGCTCCAGACAGATTTCTTTTTTTTTTTGTCTAAAATGGCTCTTTTGATAGTAACGGTTGCTGACCCCTGGCTTATACCGACAATGACTGACATGGATACTATTGTGATGGCTCATAGGATTTCCATTGAATCCGTAATAAGAACTGAGTATTAAAATACCTGAAGAGTTCTTGTGTATTGTAATGTCTTGTTTATCCATGACCTTTCTAAGCTTGTAAAACAGGTTATGTTTTTGATACCATCATCACACATCCTTTTTCCAATGAACAAAACTACAGAAAGGTGATAGTGCATATTATTCACAGTCCTTCTCTTTCAAAGGTCTTTGGAAAGTCAATTTTTGTTTTTCTGAACAACACTCACCAGTGACACAACACATCAATCAATCATACCTGACAACAACATACAGTACACACAGACAGCCACAGCTGGCCACAAAAGACCTAACTGATTCTCAATCATGGATACATAAAATTCAAATTGTAGAGAATACAACACAGGGAGAGTATCCGCAAATAAGTCATGAAATAATAAGAAGAAGAAGAAGAGAAAAAAATAAAAATAATAAATAAAAATATATATACATATACATACATACATACATACATATACATACGCATATACATACACACATACATACCTACATACACACACATATATACACACATACACACATACATAAATATATATACATATATACACACATACATACATATATATACATATATACACACATACATACATATATATATACATACATACATACACATACATATGCATATACATACACATACACATATACATTACTACATACACACACATATACATATACAAACATACATATATATATATATATATACATACATACATACATACATACATACATACATTCACATACATATGCATATACATACACATATACATACCTACATACACACATAATATACATATACACACATACGCATACACATACATACATATATATATATAGAAAAATAGAAAAAATAAATAATAATAATAATAATAATAATAATAATAATAATAATAATAATGATAATAATGAATAGATAAATTAAATTAAATTTAAAAAAAAAAAAAAGGAAAAAGAAGATTC